>PVKU01002290.1:0-236067 GCA_004027475.1 Anoura caudifer
ACTTCTTTGGGACTCTCTGAGCTTCCTGGACTTCCTGGAAGACTATTTCCTTTGCCAGATTGGGGAAGTTCTCCTTTATTATTTGTTCAAATAAGTTTTCCACTGGTTGCTCTTCTTCTTCCCCTTCTGGTACCCCTATAATTCGGATGTTGGGACGTTTCAAGATGTCCTGGAGGTTCCTAAGCCTCTCCTCATTTTTCTGAATTCTTGTATCTTCCTTGTTTTTTGTTTGGTTGTTTCTTTCTTCCTTCTGGTCCACTCCACTGATTTGAGTCCCAGTTTTCCTCCCATCTCTGTTGGTTCCCCATGCATCTTTCTTCATTTCACTTATTGTAGCCTTCATTTTTTCATCTAATTTGTGAGCAAAATCAACCAATTCTGTAAGCATCCTGATTACAAGGGTTTTGAATTGTGCATCTGATAGGTTGGCAAGCTCTTCATCGCTTAGATAAATTGGCTCTGGGGCTTTGATTTGTTCTCCGGTTTGAGCCATTTTCATTTCTGGGTTTTTCTTTTCTTTGTTTGTTTGTTTTGTCTAGTGGCGGCTGTTACGTAGTGAGGGGTGGAGCCTTAGGTGTTCCCCAGGGTGGGACAGCAGCGCTGGGTAGTGACGCTGTATGTGGGGGCGGGGTCTGAGAGGAGATAATGGCGGTTGCTTTACTCACTCTCAGATTCCAGTCCCTTTCACTGCTTCCCCTTTGCCTGGATTATCTGTGTGTGAATGTGGGACCACCCGGTCAGCCAGCTGCCTTGTGCGGCCTCACTGGTTCTGCACAGTTGCCGCCCCGTGCCCGGGGTCTGCTAGTCGCCGCCTGTGCACCTGGGGGCTGCCAGCCGCTGCTGTCTGCGTGCCCGTCTGCACCTCCGCTTTTTCCTGCCGCGACTCCGCCCCTCTTACCGGTCTGGATGAATCGTTGTTGGACTTCCAAATGGTTTGATTTTCTGAGTTCTGGTTGTTTTCTTGTTTCTAAATCTTTGTTGTCCTTAATTTGGTTGTGAGAAGAGGCACAGTGCGTCTGCCTACACCTCCATCTTGGCTGGAAGTCATTTTGAATTCTTATCACCAAAATTTAAGTTGTAGTAAAAGTGTTACTAGAATTTGGTGTTGTATTTATTTCCCCATTTTAATAGGCTTGTAGTGGTATCTCATTGTGTTTTCAATTTGCATTTTCCTAATAACTCTTAATATTGAGCATCATTATAGATCCTTATTTTCTATTTGAATATCATCTTTTGTAAATATCTGTTCAAATCGTTTGCCTATTTAAAAAATTTGGTTGTTATCCTATCATTGAGTTTTGAAACTTCTTTATATATTCTAGAAACAAGTAATTTTTGTATTAGATAAGTGTTTTTTATAAGTATTTATTCCTAGCTTGTGGCTTGTTTGTCACCATCTGAACCGAGTCTTTTGCCCTTCCCCCAATGGCTGAAGCCTTTTGATTCAATGGAGTGTGTCTGGGGCTGAATTATATCCTCCCCAAAATCCATATGTTGAAGTCCTAACCCCCAGCACCTCAGAGGTGTCCTATTTTGAGATAGGGTTTTTACAGAGGTAACTAAACTAAAATAAGGCCATTGTGGTTGGACTTAATTAAGCTCTCTTGTCCTTTCAAGAAGAGGAAATTTGGACACAGACTCATACAGAGGGAAGATGATGTGAAGAAAAACAGAGGGAAAAGATGACGATCTGCAAGCTAAGGAAAGAGGCCTGAATAGATCCTCTCCTCACCACTCTTAGGGGAAAACAAACAAACGAACAAACAAAAAACAAACAAACAAATAAAAACCACCCTGCCAACATCTTGGTCTTGGACTTCTAGCCTCCAGCACTCTGAGAAATAAATTTTCTCTTGGTGCTTTATTATGGTGGCCCTAGAAAAGTAATACAAACTGGAAGATCTTGGTTGGGTTTTTTTTCCTTTCCTTCCCTTTCTTTTCCTTTCCTTGTCTTTTCTTTTTTCCCCTTTCCCTTATTCTCCTCGCCTCGCCTCTCCCCTCCTCTCCTCTCTCCTCCTTTCCTCCCCTCTCCTTTCTTCTCCACTCCTCTCCTCTTCTCTCCTCTCCTTTTCTTTTCTTTCCAACAACAGCAACTCCTTCCTTCCCAGGCCTGTAATAATACAGGATGATTTCTCCAGATTCTTGCTTGCCCCTTTTCTTTCTCTTTAATATCCAGGAAGGCCTATGGAAAATATCCTATAAGAGAATGTAAACTGCCTTCACATACACCGCTTGTGTCTCCTGGGTTTCTATGCTTTCGTGCTAGTTGTCACCCAGCCTTGAACAGTTCATCAGAAGTTTAGCGGCAGCCCTATTTCCCTCCCATGCTGTGTCCTTGGCAAACTGCTGTGTGTGTTTCCTCTTTCCTTGGAAGTACCTGTCTTTCTTGAAATTTCTAATTGATTTCTCTGTCACCCCAGATCTTTGATGGATTCAAGAAAAATTATGATTTTGTAAAGTATCCAGCTTTTTGTAGTTTGTAAATTAGGAGCAATCCTCTTTTTTATTTCCTGACTTCCTGAGCAGAAGCTAGAAGACTGTTTGCATTTCAAAATCCTATACACACTTTGTTTCTCCAAAACTACCTTTCTCCTGATCTTCCAACTCAAATATCAAAAGTTATGCCTCTCATCGCTTCCTCCATGAAGGTTCCCTTTACTCCTGTGAACAGAATCAGTTGATACGTCTGCGTGTTCTAACTGCACACTGTGTACACCTCTATTGTTGTACCTGTAGTACAAGTATTTCTTAATATGCCTGCACCTTCCACGAGACTATGAAGCCTCTGAAGGCAGATCCTATGCTTTTCTTGTTCATCTTGCCTCAGCCCTTACACCATAATTCCTACCACGCAGTGAGTTCTCAGGACATGTCTGGTCCAATGAAAGGTCTCTAAAGGAAAAATGTTAAGAGGCGAGTCCTCCATTTCAATGGGCCCAGGTGACACTACGGAATTCCATGTGGAGTAGAGACCTCCTGGATGCTTGCTTTTGATATAATTCAGTTGTTTCTTTCTTACAACATGCACCTACCAAGGCACATCCATGACCCAGAGGAGAAATGCATCAGCCAAATATAGGCAGTAGGACATATTGGCTAAGGGTACAGGCTCTGAAGTCTGGCTGCCTTCGCATTTGAGTCTTGGCCACCACACTCACCAGCTGAAAGATTTTCTGTAACTGAACAGGACAAAGCTGTTTCTTTATCTGTATAATAGTACATTCTTCAGAAATATTGCTGTGAAGATGAAGTGTGAAACTTGGTGTAAAGTATTCAGCACATAAGGAATGCTTCAATAATACTTCACCATGTTAACATTCTTATGTTGACTACTCCAGGGCATGGATGCCATTAGTGTGGTTATTTACCTCCAAAGCAATGACATCTTTCCCAGAAATCTGTATGACTATCTTTAAAAACTATATAGCCGTGAAGCTCACTCCTGTAGAGCTTGTGGAAAGTGTGATGGTTTAATTGCATGTGTCAATTTGACTGGGCAAAGGGATGTCCAGATAGATGGTAAAATACTCTTTGCAGGTGTGTCCCTGAGGGTGTTTTGTAAGAGATTAGCATTTGAATTGGTAAACTGAGTAAAAAGGATTGCTCTTATCTATGTAGGCAGATACCATCCAATCCATTGAGGAGACTAAATAGAATAAAAAGGAAGAGGAAGGGTGAATTTACTCCCTGCTTCTAGGAAATCCATTCTCTTCTGCCTAGGACTCATACCAAGACCATCACCGCTGGCTTCTCTGGTTCTCAGACCTTTGGATTTGGGTTGATGGTTATACCATTGATTCCCCTGGGCCTCCAGTTTGCATTCAACAGGTCATCAGACTTCCCAGCCTCTATACTCGTGTGAGCCAATCCCTCATAATGTCTGTCTGTCTGTCTGTCTATCTATCTATCTATCCATCCATCCATCCATCTAACTTTTGTATTGGTTCTGTTCCTCTGGAGAACGCTGACAAATACAGGATGGTGGATTCATTGAAAACACATTGAGTGTTACTGTAGTATTTGCTGAGCTCCCAAACCTGCTATAACTGGTATGAGATGATGTTTGGAGCACAAACTATGATGTTGGACGGACTTGATTCATTTTGAAATCCAGCTCTGCCACTTAGGAATTAATGTGACCTCAGGAAAAAAAATTACATCACCCTGTAGGCTTCATTTCTTCATTTATAAAATTGTGGTGATTGTGACGGTATCGAACCCCTATGCCTGGGTCATAGCATGTGATCCAGAACTGGTAGCTATTGATCTAGTGCATTTTATCCTAAGACACTATCACTTTGCTGCCCGTTGGCATCCTTCCAGTGTGTGGAGCTGTCGGGCCTCTGGCTTTGCCCTTTCTTGCTTTTCCATGCTGGATGGAGCTGGGTTTCCTTTCTGGCACGCACTCCGCAGAGGGACTTGGGAAAGGAATAAAGACTGAAGAATGAACCGGTCAATTTTTCCACTTTGAAAAAGTCACTCTGTCAAAGGCCGAGTGGGGGAGTAGTTTGCAGTCGGTGGCTAACGTGGGTCGCTCTTTCCTGTCTGTGGACACTCACCAATCCTGCCCTGTGTTATACGTCTCTGGCCTCGCAGGCTGGGACATTGGTTCCTCCCTCCATGGTCTGGCCCTGACTTCCCAGTGTTCCCCGTTCCACAGCCCACATTCTTCTATGGGAGAGGCTGGCACAGGGCAAAGCCAGAGAGTAGGTGGTCTGGCCCAAGGAGTGGTGTCCAGCAGTTGCAGCTGCCAGTCGATGCCTTGGGCCTGACAGGACAGATGAAGCCCTTTGTTCCTGCCAACGGGCCCTTCCTGGCAGTGATGGAGCGAGCCGGCGGTGCAGCCCTGCTCCTCCGCTGCAGCTGCGGCCATTACCCTGAAGTGGTTCTATTGATCTGCTGATTCTCTGTCTCCCGCCTGCGTCCCTCTCCTCCTAGCTGCCCCCTCACATCGCAGGGCTGTGCTTCGAAGTACTCTGTAGTAGTGAGCCTCACATGGGCAAGGTTTTTTCTTCAGTGGTGAAGGATGATTTTGAAGTTAGACAAGACAACTGTACTAGTCTCCTGTGAAAGCAGATATTCCCGCAGGGAAAGAATTTTCAGACTGGCAAAGGATACGTCTCCATTTAACAACCACATCTTCGGGATTTTAGCTTCGTGTTGCTTCAGGTGTTTGTATGATCTAGGATAGAGGGATGATGTTAAAAGTTCCGCTTCCAAGTTTGCATTTTGGAAGACAATAGTACATTTTGCAACATCATGCTGATGCCTTATTTTAAACAATGACCAATTATATGGATGTCAATGCAGTTTACCTACAGTCCAAATAATTAAAAACAATCCAGCATTTCTGTATGAGACATAGTTATAATTTCTTTAAATGTTTTTATTCATACTTTATTCGTACCACTCTTATGAGCTAGCTATTATTATCCTCATTTGCAGGTGAGGGGAAAAAAATGACTTATAATTCAAAAATCTTGCACAGCCATAGACAGGATGCAACGCTAGGTTCTCTGACACAACAACTTATTTTTCTCCACATGAAAGGTTGCAGTTATGATGACAGTTGGGATTTTAGGCGTACGTCTGAAGAAGCTGTGATCTGTTGCAGGAAGGTTGTATTTGCTATTCCTTCTGAAACTCAGCAGACTTCATCTTTCAGAGGTAATCACCTGGGTTGTTAATCACTGGAGTGCTGGCCCACCAGGAAGAGTCTCAACTGGAACGTCCTCATTTAGTCCTTCTGTGGCTCTTACAATTACTTTCAATATTTGGAGAGGACTTGGAACTGTTGTGCTTCAATGAAAATATGAAACCTGGATGGTGATTTAAGCCTCTACACAAAGTCCACAAGTAAAGACTGCAGAGAATCTTTTTCTTCTGGTGGGATATAACACCAGAACCGTAGTCATGGAAGCCTGACCCTGGATGCACCAGGCATCGAGTTTCAAGTCAGGAGGAATGAAGAGGACCCGAGACCAGGACACTGTCATGACCTTTGATTAAACTTATGATCATCGTACATGCCTGGGTGGAAGGCACATTTAGGAGAGATGTATGTACTTTCCATGGCCCCAGAATGAATTACTGCCTTGTTAGAATTAGCGTGAAGGGAGGTCTCTGGAAGAATCAGATTCTGATTATTAGTGAAGGCGGGAGAATGGAGCATCAGTGAGACAATCCCTGTACATAATTATTATTTATTGCTATTGAACAACACTATCTGCTGCGCACCAATCCAGTTCACGGCCGTATATAACATCGACGTGCTCTTGGCCCTGCCAAATCAATACTGCCTATTGCAGACTATAGAGATGACTTTTGTCCTTTATCTGCCCCCGTGCCCCACTTTCAAAATGAGAGCTGTTCAGAGTGGGACATAATTTTCAGTTTTTTCATTTTAGGATGAGTACCTACAGATGTTCTTTGCTTTATGGCAAAGTTTGGTTGATTTTTTTTTTAGTTGATTTACATTATAAAATCAGCATGTGTTTTTACTAGAAGAAATAACAGTAAATTTAGTAGCAATTTTTGAAAAGGAAAGACGAATGGGGAGGAATGGAAAAGATGTAGGACTGAGAAGCAGGAAGTCTGAGGTCTACTGGTAAACCTGTTACTATGTAAGTAGGAGGCTGGGTTCTTGTCATGATTTTTCTCTTATGAGAGTTAGGGCAAGTTACATAGCAATCTTTGAGCCCTGGTCTCTACATCTGCACCGTGACAGGTTTGCACTCAATCAGAGGCGTCAAACATATAGCATGCATAGTGTCATTCGTGATTTCTAGGCCTATAGCAGACATTGCTAATCAACAGTAGTTCTCTTTCTGATCAAGCCAAAATGTAATCTCTGCACACCCATAATAAATGAGAGCTGTGTACTGATCAGGGCTAAAATCTAAAATGCTTGAATTACATGTTCACTCAGGTTTCTAGACATCCCAGGATTCTGAAATAGGGACCAGTTTCCTGTGGTTTTTTATGCCCAGAGACTTCTAGATAGAAGCATTGAAGTTATCCTTTATATAGCTCTCTCAATTCATTTCAAAGAGAGAAGGTATGAGAAAAACTCAACATGAAAGAAGATTATTAATGGAACACAAAATATTAATGTTAAAAGACTGTATTATTTATTCCATAGCAGATTTGAACCAAAACCACACTCTTTCTAGATCTGTTCTAATTTGATCTCCTTTCTTCCTCTTTTGCTTCAATAGCTCTCATGTTCTCTTTCTCCTTGAGGTGTTTGGAATTGATCTTATTAAAAATTCATAATTGTGGCACCAGCCATGTTCTTATCACTTTGGGGGATGATTTTCCATGGGCTTTGAATGAATAATCTTAATCTCTATCACTTGCTGCTTCCTAAGAAAAGGCCTTTTATGTGTGTATCCACCTAAGTGCAGAGTAAGAAAAAGACCCCCCTCTCCATAGGTAACACCAAGTGTTAATTCCACTACTGCATTACTCTGCATGTGGCTACTCAATGGCTAAGGATCTCCAACGAATGTTTGTTTTGCCATTCATTTACTTCTTTCGGTTATTGTGAGAAAAATATGTCAGTATACATGAGTAAATATTTTTTATGATGCCACCGTGAAAGAACACACATTTTAAATGAAATTGGTGTGTTGTTTCTAATGTCTCATGTGTAAAACAGGCTGAAAGCTGTATCAGTCGCCTTTGGTTATAAGGAGTATCTGTATTTCACATCACATCTCTTCTGGTACCTAAAAAGAGAAATGCTGGTATTCTCATCAAAAACTGAATTTTGAGTAAAGGCAGAGTAGAAACATTAACTGAAAGCACGAAGTTTTTATTTTATGAAATATATGCACCACCCCTCATGAAATATATTTACTCTCTTTTTTTAAAGATTTTATTTATTTATTTTTAGAGAGAAGGGAAAGAGAGAGAAAGAGAGGGAGAGAAACATCAATGTGTGGTTGCCTCTTATACACCCCCAGCTGGGGACCTGGCCTGCAACCCAGGCATGTGCCCTGACTGAGAATCGAATTGGCGACACTTTGGTTCATGGGCCAGTGCTTAATCCACTCAGCCACACCAGCCAGGGCCACATTTGCTCTTATAGTTAAGCTTATTTTAAATCAGGTTAACCTAACCTAAACATGTCTCATAAAAGTCCCAGGGCTTTACAGGGGGGAGAAATTTCATTCCAAATGGAAATTTCATTCCAAATGGAAAGATGAGTGAGTGAATGAATGAATCTCTTGACTGTGAACGAGAGACAGCATAATACAACACAAGGAGCCCAAGATTTGCAGTAATGCAGACTTGTGTCCTAATCCTAACTCCATTCCTTACTTGTGACCTTGAATGACTTTTCAGATTCTTAGACTCCTTAAACTCTCTAAAAATGTTCTAGAAAACCATATGGATGAACAGGGTCAATGTAAGATCAATCTCTCTAAGGAGAAAACAAATAGATTTGATTTTACGAGTATATTAAACAATTAAACAACCATTAATAAAATTAAAATATGCAAATGCTTGTGTCAGATGATAGCTTTACCATATAAACAACCTTTATGCAACAATAAGAAAAGTAAAATATCTACCACTTCATAGGAAACAACCTGAACTGTTTCCTTTAACAAATGTTTTTGCAATATTTGGGGAGGGGCGTGGGGATTTTCAGGCTCCTCCCCCGCCATCACCACATCTAAGGATAAGAGAGAAGAAACATTGCTTTTCTCATTACTGCACCTCTGGCCATGCCCTCCTTACAAGCTCTACTATAATCCTGAGGAGCCAAGAATCTGATACATGGGACCACGCTTTATGAATGGAAAAGGTGACTTAATAGTTGTAAGTTGGGATCTTCAGAAGCCTTTTATTTATCTATCTTTTTCACATCCTGGCTCCCGTAGCATAAGCAAAGCCGTGGCAGGTACACTGATCTTTCATCTCTCTTGTGTCCAGGTCTTTCCTTCCCTCAGTTCTTCTACATAATAACATGGGGGTTTCCTCTCGGGGGCTGATTGGCTAAGTGATGCTTAGATTTGGACCAAAGATGAACAAAGTCTTATTTTGCCCCTCAATACAGGCTGTATCTTATAGCCCAGATTCTACCTGGCAACCTTGCCTTTGGTGTTTATGCAAAAGAAGGGTGTTGATTGCATGGATGTTGATAGAGCAGAACCTTGACAAGCCTCTCACTTTTGGGGGCCTTGGCCCCAGCATGTAGGTGTTGCTCCTCAGGTACTATTCTGCTGTCCTATCTCAGGTGAGAAGGAATCACTTTTTGTGGGGGAAGTGAAGCCAGGGAGACGTCATAGACTGGGCAAAGACCTCGAAGCCGTCTGAATTTCCAATCCCATTCCCACATCTCCATCAGCATCCCTCCGAATTTGGGAACATTTATGAGCCTCTCAGAATTTCTTGCACTTATTTTCTTAAGTACACCACCAGGTTTTTGAGTAAGGGATCCTTTGAAAGTCACCAAAGATCACTTTCAATTTTCCCAAAATGTGCTGTATTTGGCAGATAATAACTAGAGTTTGCAGTGTAAATTTTGGACTTTATCTTTGTGCAGGTTTTGTAAATGTGCACTTAACAACACCATATATTCAATTTTTTTTTTTACCTAAATAAGTCTGTTGAGAATGAATACAACAGTTCTTGGAAGCACACCTCCCATGGTGCTTTTAAAACTTCAACTTCAAATACATCCCATAATTCATATGGGGAAGTGGATAAGTTATTCATAGTCCTTGATTGGGTTTGATCACCTGTAGCAACATTTCCCAATACTATTAAGGGGAAATTTAATGGCATTGATAACAAGTTACACATGGTGACATGGGAAGGTGACAAGAAAAGGTACCTTCACCTAATGTCAGTTGGCATAGATTTTCTCTATTAATCACCATTAATAAAAAATATAATGGGCAAGGTCTGGCAAAACAAAAAACAAAAAACAAAAAAAAACCTAATTTAAGACAAAGAATACACTGAAGGCAATCAGCATTAAGCCCTTGTCGCCAAAGTCACAGTGAACCAGATGGATTTGCGGTCAGCAAAGGCTATTTCTAGGTCGTGCTTCTCTCTCTTCCATCCAGCTGGCATGACTTGCAGAAAGCTAATTGAATGTGCAATCGCTGGCCCGTGGGCTTATGTCAGTGGGCTTTGATGGGCCATGACCAAAGGGAAGAGGGCTGAGAGACAATGCAGAGCCCAGTGAATGGGAGGACTTGGAATTTTATAGTCATTGCCCTTCATATACTAAAAACTAAAATGTGTAATTTCTCATGACACATCCCTAGGGTAAAAACCAAGAACTATTTAATTATGTTAACCACGGGGTATAATGCTTTCTCTAGGAGAATTTAGAAGCCAGAGACTCCAAAATGGTCTTCAACAGAATCAAGATTGATGCCCCTCCGCCCTCTCCTAAGGGTCAGATTCAGATTCCAGTGGATCCTTGCACTCTTCATTCTGGGAAAACCGGGAGAAACTCCGGGGTGCCTTTGACTCAGCCTCTGAGTCTGAGGACCTCATCAGGATCCCTTCAATAGGCTGTTGGGTAACTGGGATTTGAAAGGTCCCCGTGACAGGAAATTCTCACTGTTAAATTTGTGCTTTCCTGTTGAACGTGGTGGATTTTGTTTCCATATTATTATTTAATTTGCAGACAGGAAAATCATTTGGATCTGGAGTCCTCTTGATAACACTGTTAAAGAAATTGCCAGGACTTCCCAGTGCACCATGCAGGAGCTGGGACACTGAGCGGCTGTCCTTTCAACATCCCAGGTGTTGGCTTCGAGGGTGATCACATGATGTTTCATAATCACATTTATGAAAGGGCTAATTAAAAATACAGATGTCTTCAGCTCACAATACCCCGACAGCTGAAATACTTATTAGTATTTGTTCAATATTAAAACTATCTCCTCATGCCCTCCAACAGAAAAACTATTAATAGATAGCAAAGCGCAGACAGAAGCACCTTCAGTCTTTTTTTCCCAATAAAAGACATGTTATGTATATAGAGAAAATATCTAGTACTTTTACAAATCGGTAGTTTACAGAAATGTCTTTTTAGAGTAATTTGTTTGCCCTTTCAGAAGGGCTCAGAGATGCGGTGTTGTTTATCTAGGGCAAGAGAGCTTTAAAAGGCGTGCATCCATCTCTTTTATTATTGCTGTTACTGTTATTCTATTACAGTTGTCCCACTTCTTATCCCCTTGCCCTCCCCTGCCCAGCCCTTCCCTCGCTCCACAGTCAGTCCCCACACTGCTGTCTCCGGCCACCCCTTTAACACAGAGCTGATGGCCCACACAAAACACTGTTTGTGAAGAACAGAGAACCATCCAGGATCATTCAGCCTTAAGAGGAGGGTTCTTGTGCTGCAAATGTCAAGCTGTTTCTACCTCCTGGGGGCAGGCTAAACAACTATTATCATAGTCACAAATGTCTTAGGAGTTGTGTACCTCTAAGAACTTCCCCCTGAAAAATGAAAAACCCTTTGCAGACAGGTTAGCTTTTCATTCGTGAACCAGAACTGTGAACCAGTAGGGAAAAATGCTTTTCCCCTACTCCAGAAGGTAAGTACTTTAGGTTTAAATGTAGAGTTAAAATAATGTTTAAAAATACCAAACATGTTCCGTCAAAATAACACCCAGTTAAGGTACAAAGACACGGAGAGGGCGGTTGGTAACCCCTCCCCTCACACGGTTTTCCTTTCTGGCTTTGCTGCTCTATGCTGAGCGCTCAGGAAAGCTGTGTGCGCTTTACCCGTCAACTCCCCTTTCTTTCGTTTTATGCATTCCACAAATATTTGGGGGGCATCCCCTAAGGCATTGGCACTTTCCTAAACACTGGGATTCACCAAGAGGAAGGCAGGTTTGGTCCCCACACTCAGAACTACGTATAAATGCTGAGACACCAAAAGTCCTACCACCCTAGACATCCAAATGCCAATGGCTGCTACTGGCTTTGAGAGAAGAGAGAGGAAATTCTAATTATGATACTACTTCCCAGTCTTTATTTTCTCTAAAATTTTTATTTTATTATTTTTTTGAGTCTGAAAAGATCCCCAGCCTTTCTAGTAAAATTCACTGCAGTGAAATGACTCCTCATTAACTTTTAATTTATTACTTTTTTGGTCACTGAACATATTTCACATGCACTATGAACTTACACGTGAATAATGCTAGTTAAATCAGATTTCCTCACAATATTCAACAACTGCCACTAGCAATGAATCCTGGCTCAGTATTTACTTATAAATCTGAGTGTTTGCCCCCTGTCCCCGAATTTTGAGCTGTTCTCTAGAAGCCGCTAGATCAGTGCTGTCCAACAAAGTGGCCACATGTAGATTTCAAACGCTTGAAATGGGGTCAGTCCAAACTCAGAGGTTCTCTAAAAGTAAAATGCACACCAGCTTTAAAAAATTTAATATAAAAAAGAATGCAAAGTATTGTATTAATATCTTTATATTGATTACTAGTGCATTTTAAAATTACTCATTTAATTTTGATATGTAATGACTGATTGATTATTGATATTTTTTACATTGTCAATGCAATAATAATATATTGGCTATACTGGGTTACATAACATATAGTATTAAAATTCATTCCACCTCTTTCTGCTTACTCTTTAAATGGAGCTACCGGAGAATTTTAAATTACATGGTGACATGTTTGTGGCGTTTCTGCAGAGCAGCCCTGCCCATCTTCCTTGCCGCACTCCATGTTCATTACTGAATGAGGTTTCATTGCCAGTTTTTTGCGGGGCGGGGGGGGGGGGTTGGCTGATTAGTCACTCCTCTCCTTCTGCCTGGTAACCTATAGCACCTATTATGGGATATTTACCACATCCTATGTGTTGTGATGGATACTGGGAATATAATAGTGAAGAGGAAAGAAAAAAGTAGCTTCTGCGCTATAGGAAACCCCACTGAAATTAGGAAGATCATGCTGAAGCCAGAAGAGACACCGGAGTTTGTGCTGCCTGTCACTTGCCAAACCCAATAAGCAGACACGGACTGAACCTTTATGGCCGGCCATCTGAGAAGATAGCGGTTTCACACCCCCAAAAACCATCTTACCTTTTCTTTCCAGGCCAACGTTTTTATAACCAGGAATAAACAAGGTGTGGTGAGGGGTTCTGAAATTCAGGGAAAATTAGATTAAAAAACTGCAGTATTCTTGCCCTGGGCAGTTAGCTGTTCCCAGGGGAGGCGGGTGGTCTGTCTCTCCCAGGAACACAATGGCCTGGATGCCTGCACTTGTCCCCAGGCGGTAATCTCTAGCCAGTGCCCCAGGAGGTCGGCTGTTCCTCCTAGGAGCCCGGATGGGCCTTATCTGTAGTTTCTGAAACAAAAGCTTTAATAGATGCATTACTTACTAGGCTTATAACTATTTACCTTAAACTAAAATTTTCCAACTCTTGGGCCCCCTGTCAATGCCTGCCCACGTACTTAGCTTTAGCAGCCATTCAACTGAAGCATTTGAGCAAAAGTGTAGCCCGTTCAAATATGGGCCACACTGTGAGGGCCCACAGTCAATCGAACATCTTGTGATCTTAGTGTCTACAGCATCACGAGCACAGGGGTTCCACAGGTGTTGCAGAAAATGCTTGGAAAATTGCTTTGAAAATTAACAGGTGTTCTGAAAAGAAACAGGCAAATAAAATTCTGTGGTCAAAGGTACTCGGGGAACTCTGGGTTAAAACACAGCAGGTCTCTTTACTGTGGGGCGTATCAAAGGCCTCGGTCTTCTAAAGCATCTGTCTGAATTCCCAGCATGAAGATTTCCTAAACATATCTGACCAAAGATTTAGTTTCTGCCGGGTTTTTTTTTTTTTTTTTTTTTTCCCCTGCAAATAAAATTGTGCACAACAAACTTTTGGAGATGGTATTCAGCTGATTTCTTCGTCGTCCTTTGTGTTGTTATAGGCTATTATGCTGATTATTAAGCTGCTGCCTCAAGTAGCTTACAAACCCACACTTGGATTCTTTGCATTTTGTGTTGTTGCAGGAGCTGGAGTTCTGTAAACCACATTTTTGCTTACCACCTCTCTCCATGGCAGGCTCTGCCATCACGGAGTGTGCGCGAGAGACTGCAAGATGAAGAGGGATAGGCTCTTCGCGGTTTCTTTTTGGTTCCTATTTCTCTCAGCTCTGTCCTAAAGAGTGCTTCACCCTGACAGCAGAAATTCTTTCCTATCTCAACAGCTGAATCTAGTTGGCAGCATTTTTTAATGACATTTATAGGATTAGTGTCGTAAGCACTGTTTTGAACTGAATATATGTGCCCTCCCCCCCCAAAAAAACTTATATGTTGAAGCCCTAACTCCTGATATAACTATATTTAGAGATAGAGCCTGCAAGGAGGTGATAAAGGTTAAATGAAGTCACAAAGGAGGAACCCTAATCCAATAGGGCTGCTGTCATCATAAGAAGAGGTAAAGATGGATTGAGCGCAGGCCTGTGAACCAGAGGATCGCGGTTCTATTCCCAGTCAGGACACATGCCTGGGTTGCAGGCCAGTTCCCAGCAGGGGACGCACGAGGGGCAACCACACATTGATATTTCTCTCCCTCTCTCCTTCCCTTCCCCTCTAAAGATAAAATAAATAAAATCTTAAAAAAAAAAGAAGAGGTAAAGACACAGGAGCTCTCTCTCTGTCCCAGCCCCATGAGGAACAGCGAGAAGGCAACTGTCTGCAAGCCAAAGAGAGCCCTCATTAAGAACTAAACCTTACTGGTAACTCAACCTCAGAATTTTCCAGCTTCCAGAACCGTGATAAAATAAATTTCTGTTGTTTAAGCCACCTACGCTGTAGTATTTTGTTATGGCGGCCCAAGCCAGCTGAGACAATCTCCCTCCTCGCACTGGCTGGCTGGAGACTCTCCTCCGTCGTCTGAGGGTTAGCTCCAGGGTCACCCTCCTGTGAGTTCATGCTTCCATACCTCGAATGTCTTCGCTTTGCCCCTGCAACCCTAGCGATGGCAGCTATTTTCTGTAACTGTAGCTATTTTCATATGCTACAGGGTATTCTCTGTTTCCCAACTATTCAACATGTAGCTCTTTATCCATTTCTTCCAGATTGTTGGATTTGTTGGTATAAATTTGTTTATGTGTCCTTTAATGATTCTTTGTATGTCTATGGTATCAGTTGTAACTTCTCCTCTTTCATTTGTGATTCTATTTATTTAGATTCTCTCTTTTTTTGTTGATGAGTCTGGCTTAGGGTTTGTCAATTCTGTTCATTTTTTTAGAGAACCAGCTCTTAGTGTGTTAATCTCCATCATTTTCTTTAATTACTATTTTACTTATTTCTGCTCTGATCTCAATTACTTCCTTCCTTTTGTTTACTTTGTGTTTTGCTTGTTCTTCTCTAGTTCCTTTAGGTGTAAAGTTAGATGGTCTATTTGGGATTTTTCTTGTTCTTGAGATAGGCCTGCATAGCTATGAACTTCCCTCTCAAAACTGCTTTTACTGCATTCAATAAATTCGTAAAAGGTATGTTTTCATTTTCATTTGTCTCAAGATAGTTTTTTTTTATTTCCTCTTTGATTCTTGGCTGTTTAATAGCATGCTGTTTAGTCTCCACATATTTGTGTCTTTTCCAGTATTTTTTCCTGTAGTTAATTTATATTAAATATTTTAATTAAAATAACTTGTATGGCTTCTGAGTTCTGTCTGGTCCTGTCTATGTACTTCCTTCCCCTCCCCTCCCCTCTAGGCCAACAACCTGAGGGGTAAGCCAGGAAGTTATTTGAATGAGATCATACCAAATTGTTCTAACACCAACCCAACCAGTGCCTTTAGGTTGAGCTGATTAACCTCTGTTCTCCGGCCTCAGAATAAGCTTTCCTCTTTCCCAGGGAAGTTAAGGCCTGAGAAAAGCTTCTTCAGAAACAAACCTACTACCAGCCTACCTCTGCTGGCCTTTCCTGGTCTGTGTAGCCATAACGACACAGATTTGAACTTGCCACATGTGGTCTTCTCACTTGGAACTGGGATCTATGAGCTTGGACAAAGCTATAGAGAGAGGTTACACTTCTATGTCCTGATTCTCCTCCTGGAAATACAGAGTTGCGGTTGCCCCTGGCTGACGGCTAGAGCAGTGAAACGGTCTGAGAGTTGAAGTCTGCTAAGGTAAAGAGTGTTTGCTTCTCAGAGCCTGGTGGTGGCTTTTAATTCATGTTTGCCTGCATTGGCATTTTTTTATATGTGTGCGTGTTTGTGTGTTGTGGGTCCATCTGTGTCTCTGTATGCACATTTGAGTATACACGAGCAAGTGTTGTTGTGAAGGTGTACAAATGTGTACATGGATGTGCTTAAGCTCTGTGGCACTGGGCCTGTGAGTTTTACCGCTGTGTTTCCAATACCTAGCACAGAGTCAACATATTTGTTGAACAAATGAATGAATGCATGAAAGTATGTGTATTAAAGATAATACAAAAGGGAATGAAATTTGCCACTGCTTTGTTTAAAGTAGCTCCATCTAGATCAAGTCTGCTTAGTAGAAGTAGAATGTGAGCCACTACATAATTTAAAATTTTCTAGTAGCCACATTGAATAAAATAAAAAGAAGCAGAAATTACTTTAAAAATATATTTTAATTAACCAGTATATCTAAACTATCATAATTTTAATATAATCAATATAAAATAAGTATTAATATAATGATAGAAAACAATTTTTACTGAAACATCTATACTCTCTCTCTAAGTCTTTAAAATTCAGTGCAAACTTGACACTCACAGCAGGTCTCAGTTAGGGGCAGCCATACTGCCAGGGCTCACTACCCCGTGTGACTCACGGTGCCCCTCTCGGAAATATCCTGTGGCTGGTGGAGAGTGGTATGGGACACTTTCTCTTTTCTCTTCTGGAATGTTTGGAGGTCAGGAGTCTTAGGAAGCAGGGGCTACTTCTTGGATTTCAGAAATATGAGTTGGGAACATGTATCTCTGACACTCCCCAGATTGTTGCAAAAATTACACATTTTAGCTCACATTCCCTTCTCTATGTCCTTCATACCAGCGTTGTGGGGTACAACTAAAACCTGGGCACTATTCTGAAACCCAGTGTCCCTTCCCTAAAACCTGATCATCTTTGCTGGAAACCTCTCTCCTGCTGTAGAACTTGACCCCCTATCCCAGGTCTATATATATCTTGTTCTGGAATGGGCTCAAACCAATCTCTTTCATAATGTATGTGTCAAGTTCAGTCATGAAGAAATAAAAAATACAAAAGATATACATACACACACACACACATCAGATAAGCATCTTTGACCCTCTTTTTCCCCTCTCATATTAAGCATCCTTATTTTTTCTTTATTACATCTGTTATTAGCCACTTTATGTAGGAGTCTGAATTTTCTTCCCACATTTTTCTTGAGCCAGGGCTCCCCTAGATTCACAATCTTTTCACCCACTCCTGTAAGTAACTCATTTTATGTTATGATAATGGTGGGAATTGAAATGGGATGGGTGGAAGTCCGCATGTGTTCTCTTGGCCTGACCTCATTGTGTCTCTTATTAGATAAGACAGAATCTCAGAGGTGGTTCCATTAGCTTCCTACAATCTTCCCATTCCATTCAACTCTGTGTCTTTTGAAATTCTCTCAGCTGGTGTCACTTGAAACAAGCCATGGGGAAAAAAAACTTTACAAATTTTTCATTAACATATTAACTGTTAACTATTCCAGTAAATTATGGATAATTTAATTTAATTTAGACTTAATGGCAACATTTTTCCTCATTAATGAAATGGTTATTTGTTATTAGGAAAATATTTATTGAAGTGGAATTGTGTGATCTCTCACATCACTGTTAAACCTTGTTAAACCATTTTTAATTTCAATTTGGGTTTAATTAAGATTCATTAAGCATTTTATTAAATCTAAATTAAGTGCTAATGGAAACAGAGTCTGCCAAGGAAAGACAGTTGTGCCCTTTCTTCACATTCAGTCCTTTCAAACTGATACAGTCACAGAAGGACCTGGGGCGAAGTGGGACTCCCTCGTCACCGGTAGACTGGGAGGGGCGCAGGCCTTGTCAGAGACTCATCAGGTTCAAGTTTCAGAACTGCTGCTGACTCCGCACGAGACCTTGGATGCGTCATGTGATTTTTGCGACAATCTGCTTACTCCTCTATAAAGTGAGGATTATGACACCAAATGCATATTTACAGCTCTTTTTCCTTTCTCAGGTATCTGCAACTCCTTAGAAAAGGGAGTTAAAAAAGTAAGTTCTCTGAAGAAGATGACAAAAAGGAAACTGTGACTCTAAAAAATGGCAACATACACGGAGCTGTCAGTCTGAGGCTTTGAATCCGAATTCAAAAGAGGGCGTAGGTGGAACAAAGGCGGGGGAGTACTTTAGAACTTAATGAGGAGATGGCCTTTTCTCCGGTGTGAAAGTAAATTCATGACCTGGACCATGTGGAGCAGTTGGTTGAAGCGAAATCTTTGTTGGCTCAATACAGTAGAAGTCATAGATAAACCCCATTCCCATGGACAGTCCTTGAAATGGAGAGATATCAGTGTTTATTTGTCCAGCAGACAACTGCTGAGGCTAAAGATAAGGCGGTCAACAATACTTCTATGACTCAACGATAGAGAGAGGCATTCCAACAACACACCCCCGGAGTACTAGTGAAATCCTGGGGCTGTGGATAATGTGCTGTGTTAAAGAGACTGCGCAATGCACCAGCTTTTAAGTACCTATTCTGTGTGACCTTCCAACTTGGCCTCACTTTCAGAATTCCACTATGGGCCTGTGCTCTTGACTCAGTTCGGTTCTTGATTTCGCTCTCACCTAAAGCTCCCAGATAAATCCCCTTCTTCCCGAATGCCCCATCATTAGAATAAGGTTCTCTTCCCACCTGCTCAGGTGAGGGAGTGGGTATGTACCTTTTCAAATAGAAGCATTCACCTTCATTAGACTTTTCCTTCTCCTGGAAGTGAGTCCTTTAGAAACAAGAACAGTTTTTTTCTTTTGACATATCGCATTTTTAGATTGAAACATTTTGCCGTTTTGTTATCTGAAGATAGTTTCTACACATATGATCCCAGAGGACATTCTTACTTCCCAGTATTCTTACTCCTCTCCAAGCATTCAGTAATGAGAATCAGAGGAAAACAAGATACTCAGTAACCTACAATGCCCAAACGGGACCAAGAGTAGTGCCTGAATGACAGCCTAGCGCACGCTTACACACACATGTGCATGTGTATGTGAGCACAGAGACATATGCACATGTGTGTTCACTCTCCTGAATAACTTGCACTTGCCTCTCCAGGTCTATTCTCTACCCTTTCTCAGCCTGGTCTGTGACCCCGAAGTTTGACCAATATTGACAGCCTCAATGGATTCTCTTGACTTCTGGCTTCTGACTAGGGGCAGCGAATGGGTAGATCCAGCAAGACAGCTGAGAAGAACGAGAGTCGGGTGAAAGCTTATTTCAGTGATCTCCCTTCCTACGAGTACCAAGGCTTGCTGCATCCATCGGCCAAGATGGAAGGTCCTGTGATACGGTCCTTTCCAATTTCCCCCCATCCTCATCCCTTCAGGATGACAGGTGGTAAAAGGGCTCTGCCGTTGCTATCCCCAGGACACTGTACTGTCCCTGGAGGTTCCTCTACAGGCTTCATACACCTTTGCAAAGCATCCTTTTCTTGAACTCTTATTAAGTTGTCCAATTTGAGGGTGCCCTCTGCTCTGTACTGCGATCCTCACTGACAGGCACACACAGAAAAGTTCACACTGAAGGTCTCACTCAGTGTGTAACTAGACTGCCTTTATAGAAACTAGGAAATTTGATTGTCCTAGTGGCCAGTCACAATGTCCCCAGCTTTGTTACTAGTTGACCTCAGATATAATAAAAGTTCTGGAAAGATCAGCAGATATGATTTAATCCCTTGTCTTGCCTTTCTGCTCCCAGGAGCAGACCAGGCAGGCTCTGTATATTTCTGTCTAATACCTTCCTTTGTCTTCATTCCAGAAATGGAGAAGACCAAGTGGCCCAGATGGAAAGCAGAAATGCAGACAGAAGGTTGTGGAAGAGGAAACTTAAAATAACTGAAGAACTTGAAGAAAACAAGTGAAGATTTATTAGAAACAACTGCCACAAAAGAGAGAAAAAACACTTTCAGCTTAAGAAGAAAGAAGATGCAAGGACACAAAAACAATTGTGCAGATGAGAATAACTTCAAGGAGAACCAAAAGAAGGAAGAAAGAACACAATTTTGTGGGAAAAAAAATGGGCCAAGAGAACAAAAGTCCAAGGTAAATTAGGCCGTCCCTCCATGGAGCGGGATCCTGACTTTGTGGAGACAATGCCAAGTTCAGCCTTATACAGCGTACCACACTCACTTCCAGTACCAGCCTGGGAGAATGTATCAGGAAGCCTTACTAGCCTTATTTACTCTGAGACTTACTAGCTGTGAGATCTCACCATCTCTTCCTTTTCTTTCTCTTTACTTCCTTCCTTCTTCCCTGCCAGACTTCTTCCCTCTGTCTGGTGTTAAAGCTCTATCTAGAAATGTAATACCATTGCTGTCTGTGGTGGTGGTATTATTATCATTATTATTAGTTACTGTCATTGTCCTTATACAGCTTTCTCCATTCTGTTTTTTCACAAAACTGCTGCCCTGAAATCCAAGAACCACCCATCCCTCTGCCAAGAACCTCACTAGGGGAGTGTCCCCCGACCTGAAGCCCTGTCACGTATCCTGTATGGACAAGGATGATCAGGGTCCTCATCTCACCGACCACAGTCCTAGTCCTTGCCAGGAGGTACCCATCATTGAGATGGACTAGATTCTTCCCAGCCTTTTCCACTCCACCTGGACTCCTGGGACAGCTTCTTTGGTTTTAATACACTGTTTTGTCCTATTTTTAAATTGAATCCATTAGAGTTAGATCAAGCAGAAGGGTAAAAAAAAAAGTCAAAGGTAATATCTACAAAAGATAAGCTTTAACTTATTTTTGTGTTTTTTTTGGTAGTGGGTGTTCTTGATAATAAGTCTGCCCATGTCCAGAGCTCAGGTTGAATTTCACTGCCAATCTGACTGCCGACAACAAAGACCATCACTTCGGACCAGCTGAATCTGAGATAGCATTCTCCCCTCTAGTTGACTGGCTCAGGGAATGGGTTTAGAGGCTCTGAAAGGCCTCCTTCTGCCAACTTAGGCACACTACTTTTTTTCCAGCCCAGCTGAATGTTCTCATCTCTCCACTCTGATGATAAACCCAATTATGGCTCAAGCTTTCATCTGCCTGGGTGGTATCAGGGTTTTTGAGACACGTGGCCTCAGTCCTTGTGTTTGGGTGGCATGTGGCTAGGAGACTCTGCTGAGGTAAACAGGTTTTATAAAATAGACAACGATGACCATAAAGATAAAAACATAAAAACAAGTTGTATAGGGCATCTTATTCTGTCATGCAAGTGCTGGAGACTCTGGAGAGCTGATGTCTAATTCTCATAGTAACCGTGGGAGTTAGGGATTGTTATCCCAATTCTTAGATAAGGGAAGAGGCCCAGGGGGCTGAATATCTTACACATAGCTAGTGATAGGCAGAAATGAGTTTTCTCTTACATCTTGTGTTCTCTCTATCAATGAGAACATTTTGGGTGGGTTTATTTTTCCTTAACACACGTTAAATACCTTTCAAGTCCTCAAGAGAAGGGAGAGAAGAGGAAAAGTAAGCAGTGGAGCAGGACATTGACTAGTCTTGCTGGGACTGTCCACTTCAGTGGAAATGAAAGGGAGACCTGCAGGAGATGATGCTCAGCTCAGTCATCTGCTCAGATACCTTCCTGCTACCCAACCTGCATTCTGTATCCATCCTACCATGTCTCTCAAGATACTCTGGAGCCTTCCTCATGGAGCCTGGTTCTGTCCTTTCCAGACCTCACCTGGTGAGAACCACATGGTAGGAATGCAAAACAAGCAGATGAGGAATTTCCAACTCCTCCTCTTGCTCTTTCCACTATTTCTGTTCTAGAAAGTGAAGCGTATTCAGATTATAGCTGTTGTCACTGTTCAGTTCATTTAAAAATAATGTCACCGGGTGAAAGTCCTTTCTTTTTTCTCATGCCTATGCTTTTGCCTTCCCCTGTATCCCCCAAATCCACCAAGACTATAAAAATTCACAGCTGCCACCTCTCTCTCTAGAGGGGTTTGAAGTTATCACACATGTTCTAGAGATAAGATCCAGGACACAGTATCATTAAGACCACCATGCACTTCTCTAGCAAAGTTGTTCATTCATTCATTCATTCATTCATTCATCAAATAGTCCTTGAGTGATGAAGTGATTAAAATTTCAGGCTCTGGAATCACATTGATTGAGCATTTATTCTAGTCCTGCCACCTAGGTAACATTGAATAAGTTGCTAAGTCTCTTTAGGCTTTGTTTCCCTCTTCTGTGAAGGAAGGTTAATAACAAGTAAGTGTTGTTGGAATTAAATGCATGTCAAGCTCGTAGCACAGTTTCCCAGCACAAGTTTAGTGAAGTCAGATGGCTTGACCTTTGGGAAGAGGTTTGCATGCCATGTGCATGTGTGTGTGTGTGTGGGAAGCCAAGAGAAACTGGAAATTTTCTGTGGCTCTCCCTCTATATGGCTCCTTACATTTATTGATGTGGCCTTGAGCAAGTCCCCTACTTTCTTCATTTCAAGGGGTGAGACTTCAAATAAGTGTGTAAAACTTTTAAAACCATTCTTGAATCAGGGTAATTGCTCAATAAAATACTACTTTGCCCTCTTTACCTCTCATCTTACTCACCCCTCGGGGCTACAGGTCCAGGGAACTGTATCAGGGTTCTCAAGAAGCCACTATGAATTCCACAGCTACAGCCAGGAACATTGTCCAAAGGGACGATGTGTTTCGGGGGGAGGGCGTGCATAGTCATAAGACATTCATTGACTTTTCTGAGAAAAATGAGCTCAGGAAAACCAAATGTTGGCCCCTTTTCCCTTTTGACACCTCATCTTTCTCTCAGATTAAGCTAAGCTGGTGACCAGGCGCTGGCCTGGAACAGGCTGCTCCCCTGCCAGCTAGATCTGGAGAAATGAGAAAAACCGGCCAAGAGGAGCACAAGTGATTCTGATGCTGGCTTAACCCAGGGAGGGGGTAGAACACAGGCCCTCCTCCCCTTCAGGTATCGCCAGGGAAGTCAAAACTAAAGACAGGGGTTCAAGCCTAAACGAGTCCATTGTGGAAAGTTCTCCAAAGGCCAAAGGGATCCATTTGATATTTTTCATAAAATTGTTAATTTTAGAATAAGTTTAGATTCATAGGAACATCTCAAAGCTAATATAGAGGGTCCCTGTATATCTTTTATTCAGCTTCCCCTAAGGTTAACATCTTACCTAACCATGGTACATTGGTCAGAACTAAGAAACTGACTTTAAGAAATCACTATTAACTGAACTCTAGAATCTCTATTTAGATTTCACTAGTTTTCCCACTGTGGTCATTTTTTTGTTTCAGGATCTAATCCTCATTATATTTAGTCTATTTGATTTTTAATGCGCCAATGTTTACATTTTGATCTAGAAAGTTCTGTGTCTACTAAAAAAGTCTGGAATTTGAGCTCCTATTTTACCATTCTCTCTTCTAGAACAGTCTATTCCTAGCATTTTCATCTCAGCCATATGTCAAGAACATGGGTAAGATGTTTGGATTCTATTTGATACTCTTATGAGAAATCGTTTTGAGTTTTTACTCCTGAACTAAGTGGATAACTAATAAATTCCCTTGCCTTACTACTGCATGAATTATGTGTCAGGCAGTATGCTAAGTGCTTGTACAGATTATCTAATTCAATGTTCATAACATCCCCTTGAAGTTAGTATTACTATTACTATTATTTTCCAGATAAAAAGACTGGGTTCAACAGAGGTTTATAGTTTGTCCAAGATAAAACATTTCGTAGATGGTAGGATCAGGATTTGCACCCAGTATTCTCACTTCAAGACAAATTTGCTTTCTCTGATGTTTCTATATTACAGTCTCTGTTTTGCAGAGCTCTGCCGCAGAACTCCCACTGAGTGAGTCTCCTTTTCCTATGTAGTGGAATGGTTAACAAATCTAATGCATGGTACCCTTTGTTGGAATTCGCTCCAGATTAAATGCTTCAGAGCCTCAAGAGGAGATATCCGTGACTCCAGCTGTGGATGTAAAATAGTGAGTAAATCAGGAGTGGCCCAGCATGCTGAGCGTAAGAGCTGGTCTGCATGACCCTCTTCCCTCCACGCACACACATTTACGAAAGCCTGACAGTTTCCCTCCTGAATGCTCAGCGTGCTATGCACACATTCCCCCACTGCTGGTAGATATATCTTTGGGAAAAGAAGCAGCACAAACAGTGCGCCAAGGGATCAGGATGTGGAAAATCTGAGTTGAGCAGAGAGAGTAGGATAGGGGCATTCAAGGAAAGACCAGGGAGATTGCGCAATCAGATCCAAGACTCATTTAATCAGCTTTGGGTAGTGTGTGTGTGTGTGTGTGTGTGTGTGTGTGTGTGTGTGTGTGTGTGTCCACACACAAATCCAGTCCAAAGAGATAGAGGTAGGACAGATGCAAACATAGACTGTAGACACTTGCAGGCACAGATCAATCCATTCATTAATATATTTATCTAATCATAGAACAAGCATTTATTAAACACTTCTGATGTGCTGGGCCTTCTGCCAACACAGTTTCAGTCTTGGTCTGCTCTTCAGAACCTCAGTTAAATCCTTCATGGGTGTGGCAATACGCAAGGCTCAGGAAACTCCCCTTTCTGGAAAATGACACCTATTTTTTTCATTCTGTCAACAAAGGAGAAGTTTGTTTCTAAGGAATGCAAAATTTCAGAGGAATCAGTTCATAGTGCCTTCCAGGGAAGGCTCATTCCCAATAGCAGGAAGAAAATGCGGCCCTCTTGTCCTTCAGTGACCTGGAATTCCTCCTGGTAGAGTGAGTGCAGGGCTGCAGGGTCATCTGAGGCTTTGTTATTACACCCTCTCTCTCTTCCTTCCTGCGTATATAAGTTGAAAGTGAAAAATGCACACCTAAGTGTCAGAATAAAGCAAGCTGTCTGGAGGAGACACCTTTGGTGTTAGCTAGGCGGGCCCGTGGTGAACATTGCCAGGTAGATACAGGTGTGCTTTGCCAGGTGTGGCCCACCACCACTGAAATAGACAGTGCTTGGGCAAAAAATGACTGAAATATGGGGCCATCAACAGCAAGGACATATACTCTCTTGGGAAACAGCACTGCAGCAGTCAAGAAGGGAATAGAGACCCAAGAAAGCCGGAGTGGTGAGAAGCACAGAGGTTGAGTATCCACACTACTCCTTGATATCCTCCAGAAATGAACTATGTGCCAGCAATTCCACTGGTGTGTGGATTGTGTACAGAAATGGGCACCTCAAACTATTTCCTGGGAATGCTGGTCAGGGAGGCTGTAAAGGTGTGAATCTTTTCATCACCTGGAAGTCAGGTAAGGCTTAAGGGAAGTGAGAAGCAAGAGGATCAGGGCAAAGAGGGAAGTGCTGTGTGGTGAAGGGAGGAGGCAGCGGCAGCGTGTCTGCTCTCGGCTCAGGAAGATGCTCCGACAGGGCCGACGCTGGGACGGCTTCGACGCATTTGGAGCTCTCTGCTTGGCTCCATGAGATGGGACCATATTAAGCAGAGGACTCTTCAGCTGGATGTCTGCAGTATTTCCCTCCCAGGAAGAAAAATTCGAGCAGGGGCTGGAATTCACAGGCAGTGGCTTATGCGCCGTTGTTTGTATAAAAATAAAAATAGGCTGGGGGTGTAGGAGCAGGGAGGGACATGTGAGGGTCCAGCTGTATTTGTCTTTGTCTGCTGGGCAGTGGTAACCCTCAGAGGAGCCAACGGGGACTCAGCTGGGCTCTGGGCTCAGGGGCCGGGTTGATTGATCAGTGATGACAGGATCGGTGACCCCAGCACCTTTTTTTCTCATCAGCAATTTACAAGAAAATTGACCTGGTAGGCTTTGGTTTATTGATGATCCTGCCTATTCCTTGACTAAAATCTCTATGGCTAGACTGGGCCCTGCTGGGTTCAGCACCGGAATGTGACCAATAAGCTGGTCAACAGATGAAACTGGCCAGAGAATGTAGTAAAAGGCAGTATCTGAAGACGTTTACTGTGTGTGTTATTTCTCACCACTCCAGCAACAGAGCCAGACATCACTAATCTCGCACGGCACTCTTCCTCCTGAGCTCAGGCATAGCATCACGGTCCTCATGAAGACAAAGCTCCAGGGAGCCACTGCGCATTATTCAGAGGAGGCACCAAAGCTGAAACCTGCTGGCTTTCTTGGAGATAGAGGTAAGTAGGGAGAATGGGACATTGCCATGCTACATGGGCATTCATTCATTCATCCCCTCATTGATTAGTTCAGAAAGTATTTACTAAGCGTCTTTGATATACTGGGCTTGCTAGACAGTAAACACTATGATGATACAGTTTTTCTGTACAGTAGAGAATTCACTATTGTAAGAGGACAGAAAGAAAGAAAAGAAATGGACCATGGGATTTCAAACACGTCGCAGGAACCTAAAGGAAGATGTGGCCACCGCTACCTGGAGAGATCATGGGAAGTTTCATAGAGGTAGTGACAGCCGAGCTGGGTCGTGAATGAGTGAAGGGACTAATGAATGGGAGGGTGGATACATAGTGTAGTGTGTGCAGTTGGCAGTCTGCAGGAGAGATATTTAAAGATATTACACTTTCTGAGCAGTTCAAAGGCTATGTTTGGTCAAATTAGATAAGTGTTTTGCGCTTAAGTAAGCCAGGCTCGCTGACGAACACAAATGACAGTCTAGTGGGATAGGACAGAAAGATTCAGGGAAAAGAGTGTAAGAGTAGAAGTTAGTTTCTTTTCTGAAAGCCTCTTACATTGATCAAGAGAGGAGTTAATTCAAAGTTGCCCTCCACTGGAAAAAAATAGAAAGAGAGTAATACGACTTTCTACACTTAGGAGGAGCCACTGAGAACATCTGTTGACTTTTTTTTCCCAGGGTCCATTTACTCTTCTCATAGAAATTCTACCAAGATTATCTCCTGGAGAACCACATCCCCTCCCCTCGAAGCTTGTGTTCTCTGGGGCTCCCACTCCAATTGAAGGATGCAAGATGTGACCTAGGCCCGAGTCAATGAGAACATTGAGTTTCCTTATGTCTTACTTTTGAATCAATCTGACAAGCTCAACCTTTTAGTTAGTGTGTATAAATCATCTATACATTTATAGTGTCTATTAATATAGAAAGATTTATGATCTTTTTAAACTTTCTCTCTGTCTTATCTCATTGGTTTTTATTTTTCTGCTTTCTTTTTAGATAACTGAGTACTCTTTATAATTTCATTTTGTTTCTTTTAGTGAGTAACTGCAAATCTATTTTTTGTTTTATTTTCATATTGCTTCAGGTTTATAATACCCATTGTTAATTTATCACAGTCTACCTT
Source organism: Anoura caudifer (assembly GCA_004027475.1). NCBI lineage: Eukaryota > Metazoa > Chordata > Mammalia > Chiroptera > Phyllostomidae > Anoura > Anoura caudifer. The sequence continues at coordinate 27,473 of PVKU01002290.1, forward strand.
CAAGTAATATTATATACTTCATGTATATTATAAGACCCCTAACATTGTATACTTACACCCTCTGAGCCTTTGTGCTATTGTTATATTTTTACTTATAAATAAGTTAGAAAGTCTGCACTGCATAGTTATTATTATTATTAATTTTATTGATTGATTTGAGAGAGAGACAGGGAGATAGAGATAGAAAGAGAGAGAGAGAGACATCCATTTGCTCTTCCACTTATGTTTATGCTTATAAATCTTGTATGTGCTCTGACCACAGATGAAACCCACAACTGTGGCATATCAAGACGATGCTGTCACCAGCTGAGCTGCCCGGCCAGTGCACATAGTTATTATTTTAATAATTATTTATATTTTCGGGACTTAAATAATCAGCTTAAAATCTTACGCAGCCCATACAGTTGCTGTTCCCTGGGCTATTCACGTCTTTGTTCAAATCTCATGTGATGGGCAGAACAACGACGCCCCCTTCCTCCAAAGACACCATGTCCTAATTCTCAGGACCTGAGACTATGTTTTAGCAAAAAAGACTTCGAGTATATGATCAAGATTAAGGACCTTTAAGATGAGGACATTATCCTGGCTTATTCAGATGGATCCATCTTAATTACATGATTCTCTGTAAGTTAGGAACCTTTCTTGTAAGAATTCAGAGGCTGAGGAGATAGACTATAAAAGAATGGTCAGAAGATTGTAACATTACTGGCGTGAAGAAGAAAGAGGAGTTCAGAAGCTAAGGTATGCAAGTGACCTCTAGAAGCTGGAAAAGGCCAGGAAACGCTCTCCTCTTGAAGCTTCAGAAGAGAACACAGCCCTGCTGACATCTTGGTTTTAGCCTAGTGAGACCTGTATCACAGTTCTGACTTCCAGAACACTATGTTAACAAATCTGTGTTGTTTTAGGCTAGGAAGTTTGTGGTGACCTTTTTTTTTAGTGGTAGCAACAGAAAAGTGATGCCTCACGTATTGTATCAGTGAAGATGATACCACCCCTAAGGGGGTGAGGTTTGTCCCTGGGCGGGGGGTACGGCATTTTAATCCAGAAAGCACAGATATACATACCCTACAAACAGGTACGCAGTGTGTCTGTTGTATAACATTTTTATGAGGTGGCAATTAGGGAAAATAACATCTAAAAGCCTCCGGAGGGGGATGATGTTGAAAAACAGTTAAGAAACACTGGTTTACATGCATATTTCCACTTGGTATCACTTTTCTTTCGACTGAAGTATCTTTCATAATTTCTTACAGTGTAACCTCACCATCTTCAGGTGATAAATACTTTCAGAATTTATACTTTCAGTATTTATACAGTATAAATACTTCATCTGAAAAAAATCTATTTTGCCTTTATGTTTGAAAAAAATATTTTTACTGATTATCAAATTCTGTGGTTGCCAGTTTTTTCCTTTTAGTACCTTGAAACGTTGTACTGTCATTTTAGTTTGTTTTTGATATTACAGGTGCTGTAAGCCTCACATTTTTATTTTGTTTGTTTGTTTTTAGTCTAGAATTCCCTATGTGGAACCTCTTTTCCCTTTATTTTACTCTTCTTAGTGGGACCGTTAATGTCGTGGGACTGTAGTTACAGTTGTCATTAATCCACAGGGTGGGCAATTGTTCACAGAACCAACCAGAGCCCTTCCCTGGAGTGGATAAACATATGCAAAGAGACGGGGGACACCCACCTCCAGGTCTAAGGCCAACCCAAGGCACAGCCTGGGGTCCCTGAGCAGGGATGGAGCATTTCCGTGTTCAAACTATAAACGCCATCATCTCACTTTATATAGGGATCCTTCTTAGAAGCTCCCAAATCTGAGAGTCAACTTGAGAAATATGATTGCGGACCACATCCCCCTGTATCTTGCAAGAGAGTCCCTGGGCCTCAGCATTGTATTGAGCCCCGGCTCCTTGGCTGGCACTGCCCTCCCATTCGCCTCACCCTGAGGGCCTTGGGCGCATTGTCTGTGGTGCCCAGTGATGTCTAGATGTGCCCCCAGGTTCAGACATCACCATCCCTGCTTTTTCTGGTTCTCATTTTCTTTTCTTGTCTGCAAGGCTTTTGAAATCCATATTGCAGTCACTTGTTGCCCTGTTTTCCAAGCTGCCTTGAACGGCTGCCAGGCGCTGTTGCCAGAGGAGCTAATGACTAAGTCACTCTCCTTTCAGCCTCTGGCAAGACTGGAAATTCACTTGGGGATGGGGGCAGGTAGCAAAGGCCCAGCCATCCTGAACCCATCAGAGAAACCACAATAAAAGCGCCGACCGGGGACTCAGTCACTCACCCTCAGAGCCCAGCGCTGAGCTCAGCTTGGAGGTGATGACCGGGATGGGGAAGCTCTACTCTGCTCCTGTGGAGCCACATCAGAAGCACAGACTTGAGCAGACAGGCCGGCCCATCAGCGTGGCCTTGTTGGGGGCGGGGGCCAGTCAGCAGGGAAGAGATGCTTACTGTGTTTCTGAGCCAGGAAAAGCCATGGAAGAGCAGAGTAACAACAGGATGTGAGCCAGAGAAGGCAAACGATAATAATGAAATAGCTAACACCTCCAGAAACTTACTTCTTTTTTTTTTTTCCCCCGGCCTTATCCTAAACACTTTAAAAATATTATCTTATTTAATCCTTCTAATAATCCTAGCTCGTAGGCTCTAGTTTTATTCTCACTTTCGAAAGAGAAAACTGAGGCAGAGACAGATTTTTTTTAGTTAGTGGTGGCCTAATGTTTTCCTCCAGATCCTCTCTTGCCTGGACAATTGCAGTGTCCCCTCAATGGTCATCCTGCTCTGTAAATGTTTTCCCAGGTGACTCATTGGTTCAGCTGTACCCAGCACTTGTGCCGAGTTTTACTACCAATTACATGGGATTGGATTTGGCCTTCCCCTGGCCCAGCCTCCACATGAGACCTCAACCCTGGAGGACACTTCCAATTGCACTTTGAGATGCTGGGATGCCAAGGACCCATCCTAAGCCGTGCCCCGATTCCTGACCCACAGAAACTGTGCGAAGATACATGTGCATTGGTTTAAGTCACTGTGTTTGTTGTCATTTGTTACACAGCAATAGTTAATACAAGGCAGTTTAGCAGGCCATGTCATTTTGGAAGGATTGGAGCTGATTGAAAGGTAGAGCTGAGAGAAACATGGGAGAAAGGAGGAAACGTTCCAGGCTTGAGAAATGGTGAGCTGTGGCTATCCTGGAAGGTTCATGAAAAATAGTTCCAGACGATCCTGGAGAAGTTGACAGGGAGTTGATTAGGAAATGCCTTAGAGGAGTTTGTCCACCTTAGAAAGCAAGAAGAAGGGGAAAAAGCGGAGAATCCAGAGGAACTTTGAGACAGTGAAGAAAATGTACCTCCAGTAACATTTAGAAGAAAAGGAAGGGAAGATACTGCATTCATACCAGACAATCTTGAGATTTTTGCAAAAAACAAGTACTCAAATTATCTGCTGAAAGTGAGACAGAAAGAAGGCTTCCCAGAGTAGCAGTGCTATTGTTTTTCTTTTTTTTTTCTTTTATTGATTCTAGAGAGAGAGGAAAGGAGTGAGAAAGAGAGAGGAAGAATCATCAATGTGACAGAGAAACATCAATCAGTTGCCTGCTGTATGCACCCCAACCAGGACCAAACCTGTGGCAACGAAGGCATGTGCCCTGACTGGGGATTGAACCCACAACCTTTCGGTTTGTGGGACAACACCCTACCAGGGGAGTCACATCAGACAGAGCCAGAGTAGCAGTACTATTGATGACAAGTTGTCAATAGCTTTACATGGCATCTGACGTAAGACTCAGTGCCTCCTTAAGAGAGGTTTTATTATTATCTGTATTTTCCAGAGAAGGATTAAAATGTCAAGAGAGATTAAGTTACTTGCTGATTGCCACCCAGTTGAGATGTGGAAGAATTGGGAGACGGACCCATGTCTTAGTGTCATGGTGTCACACTGATGTTCCGGATACCTTTTCTTTGTCTTTCTTTCTTTCTTTCTTTTTTTTTAGCAGATGCCATGGGAAATGTGTGTTTTCTGCCAGAGGCTGTTTTGCTGCTCTGTATCAAGTTCTTTGTAGATTGTTGCAGAGGGTATGGTGGCATGGTGGGTCTAGCCTCAGAGGTTTAGGGTGTGAGTGGGAAAAAGATGCAGAAAGAAGGAAAGTTCTTTTGCTGAAAGGACATGAGGTGAACTAGTCAAAGGAACTCTTTCAGGAGGTAGAAGATACCCAATGTGCAAAGGTTGTAGCTACTAGAGCATCTGTACACAGGAAACCATGGCTTCCCAGGGACTTCAGAATGGACAACTCAGTAGAGAGAATGTAATGATGGGGGATGAAGGACTGTGCCCAATTACAAGGCAAGGCATGGAGGAAGACAGTGACTGGGGACACGTAGACAAGGGGTGTACTCCAACAAACATGTGAATGTTTATAGATTGATCGAATCCTTATAACTTCTGGAAAAAGCACTGCCAGCCCTGAAATAAAAGTCTCCACATGTACTTCCACGTTTATGAGCCAAAAAAGAAGTTAGGCTTTGAGTTCATTGTTACTCGCACTCATTCAATCAAACAGCAATCTAATCTAACATGGTACAATGGCATAATGGTTTTGCATTTTTAGATGTGCCATGGAGGTCTATCAGGAAGGGTGCAAGAGTTTCCGAGCTTCCTGATGAAGAGTGATGTTGTGCTCACCTTGACTTTCCAGGCCTGGATAGGTGGGCTGTGATCCTGGGATACTGAGAACGAGCCCTTATGTGCTACTGAGAGAACCGCTATGAAGCCACCATGTTTTTCTTCTCAATGCCTAGCTGTGTGTTTGGCACCAAGCAGGGCTTTGTGAAAGTGTATTGAATGAATGAATGAATGAGCCCCTGGTCATGCCTGTTCCCTCACTCAATCTTCTTGCAGTCATTTTAGATGAGCAGACATTCTAAAGACTACCCCAAATTAGACAGCACACATGCATCTCAGAGACAGAGAGTCTGAAAAGTCCAAATTCCACATACACGCCCTCCTCTCTCCTACTTTACTCACCAGGCACCAAGAAAGCCGTCCTCCCCTCCTTCCCTTCCTCACAGAAGAGGGGGCAGCTCTAACGGCCTTGGCCCCAGTTTGCTTGTATAATTAATGTGGGATTTTTCCTCCTCTAGTAAAAAATGACCTTGTCAAACCAGAGACGACAAAATCTTGGTTACTGAGTGATTGTGGGCTCTCTGCTGGGATGGCATCTGGGCCCTGCACAGAGAAATCTAATAAAATCGGTGTCAGGGCTCCCTGGGTGCCAGGTCCCATGCTGCCTGACCCCACGATCCCAATTTATTAGCCAAACCCAAGAAAGCAGACAAACCTCACTGGCTCCAGACAGGAGACTTCCAAGTGGGAGCAAATGTGGGGGTTGGGGCTGGGCTTCAGCAAAAATGACAAGGAAAATGACAGGAGGTGCCAGGCCGACCAGGGAGTCTGGGGAAGCCCTATTCAGAGCATCTCGCTGCCTTGACAGGGCCGATTTTAACTTGGTGGAGGGATGTGTTAGAACTGCCCGTTGGGAAAAGAAGCTGTTTCTTTTTTCTCTTTGCACTGTTATTAGCCGGGCCACGGACCACATGCCTTCCATAAGCCATGTTCCTGGGAGTCAGCAGGCGTCAGTAGAGGAATAGTCAAAGAATAATATTTGCAAGGGGAGTTTCCATTTTGTAAGTTGAGCACTTCGTCCAGTGCCAGGGAGTTTTAAATGTGCTGTCACTACGTACCCTTCTCCATAACCCAAATTCCCTGGGATGGGAAGCACTGCTTTGCATTGTACACGCATGTCACACTTTATCAGCTGAATGACCTTGGGCTACTTTCTTAACTTCTTCACCTATAAAACAGGATAATAGCACTCCTCTCATAAGGTTACTTGTGAGGATTACAATATGAAAAGGCAGACTCAAGCCACAAAAACAATAGCATTTCTCTATACCAGCAAAAATCAACTAGATGGAGAAAAGAAAAAAAGAGGAGTCAAATGGCCAGAAGAATTCCAAAGTGTCTGTGAATTTGATTAACAAAAGATAATAAAACTTATGGAGAAATGCTAAAATCCTATTACAGGATATAAAACATGGTCTGATAATTTGAGAAATATTCTATGCTTATAAATGAGATATCTTACTGTTGTAAAGCTACCAATTATATTTAAATTAAACTCTGAATTAAATGCCATCACAATAAAAATTCCAGTTGGGTATTTTTAAGGTTCTAGGGACTAGGAAAATGTATAAGAATGTATATGGAAATGGAAAGGTCCTATAAAGCTAAGCAAATTTTGGAAAAGAAGAGCAAGGAAGAGAGCTATGCTGCATGAAATATTAAAATATATTGCAAAACTATAGAAATAAGAACAATGTGATAGAAACATCAGTGGAAAGAAGAGGAAGTTCTCAGGCGGACACATGCACATCTGAGCAGTTGGTACATCGTGAAGATGATGAGGGGAGTCAGTGGATAAAGTTTTATCCATCATTTCTGACTGTGCTGAAAAGCCTGGCCCTGTGTGGATTACCACAGGGGTCCCTTCACTATAACCAAATAGGTTAAAGGCCAAGGTGTAAAAGGTAAAACTCTAAGGTTCAAAGAAAATACTATTATTGTCACTCAGGAGTATGGACAGATTTCTTAAATTAGTCTCAAAAAGCACAAATCATGTGTCTTTGGGGTTAAGAAACCCTGATTATCAAACACCACAGGCACAGTTAACAGATTGGGGGATTACTTGCAAATACTAAAACTAAAAGAGGCCCAGTACCTTGAAGATATAAGAAACCCGCACAAGTCATCAAGAAACAGAGGATAAAGATAAAAGGCACGAGCAGGGGAGGAACAGAAGAGGCAGTGCTAGTGACCAGCACACCCGTGCAGGGCATGCTGGAACTCATCTGTAAGCAGAGCAGCAGGAGTGAAGAAAGAAGCAATGAGCTATTCCTTCACTCCATCACATTGACAAAAATCAAGGTGGTAAGTAATGTGGAGAGGGATGTGGTTAAACACAATTTTGTGCCTGTGAACTAATGTATAGACTGGTGATGTAGACTGCTGCTCATTCAGAACATAGCCCCAGAAACCCTTAGTCTAATGATGTTGTTACACCCTCTGATGGTACAATCTCACTCCTGTTTACACAGTGTTGCTGAGAAAAAAAATGTGGCACAAGTCCGTAAGGACACAAATAGAGGATGTTCATCACAGCCTTGTTTGAAGCAAGGCTTGGCAAACTATGGTCCATGGGACTCCCATGGACCAAGAGCTGTTGCTCTTACACTACAACAGCACGGTTGAATATTTGCAACGAAGATCTTCAGGCCCACACAGTCCAAAACATTTACTATCTGGATCTTTGCAGAAAAAGTTTCTCTACACCTAGTTTAAAGCAGCAGGGAACTACTGTAGAAACTCGAGATTTTCATCATTGAGGGAAAAGTAAAATATAGTGGACACAATCTATGGAATAGTATGTGGCTCCACAAACCACAAACTGTGTGAAATGTGTACTTACAAACATGGAAAGATCTTAAAAAATGATGCTGAATATAAGAAAGAAGTAAACCAAGTTTATTGTACTATAACTTATATACAATTCAAAATACCTCCATAACTACCACACTACATTTTGCAAAGGTATACAGAAGACCAGGTATCACATAAAAGGCCCTGTGATTGCTAAAATGAGGAGTGAGAATGCATGCATGAATATATAAAATACACCAGGAGGTGGGCAGGGCATAAGTCTGGTGATGGAAGCATGCTTTAAACTGAGAAGCACGACTTGCTCATGCCTCTGCGCCTAAGATCCAGGGAAACAGGTGCGGAAGGTGCTTAGTACAATGTTTAGCACACTGTGAATTTTCAAAAAGTATTCATTGCAATTTTCATTACTATTATCATCATTTTACTATTATTAGTCTTTTGAACATGAAATCCTAGCCATGGAGCTAAAACTCAATGAAGAAGACTATTAAGGCAATCCTGTCTCCTCAGTGAGCCCAGAACAAAGGTATATATAGTAACCCTCTTTAAAGGAACTCTTTATAGGTCAAAAAGGATCCAATCTGTGGCTAAAACCAATGAATTGACAGGAAGGGGAAAATGGCTTGTTTACTACTTCAGTCATTTCTGCTCACCAAATGTTTCCAAATTGCCTGTCCTTTGCTTCCTTTTGGCTAGTTGGAGCCATGTGACTCATTCTGGCTGAGGAATCCTAGTGTAAGTGATGTGTGCCACCTCTGGGCCAGAGTATTAACTGTTCTTTCTAGATCCTCCAGAGCTCTCTTTGCTGCTGGCACGGTGGCTAGCTGCATTTGAGGTGGTAGGGCCTCTACGGGTCCCTGGGGGACTGCAACGCTAAGAGCCCCCTGTGGTCCCAGAATGGATATGTTGACTGAAGCCACTGAGATTGTTGGGGCTGTTTGTTACTCCAACATAGCCTCACCTATCCTGATTGATAAACCTTTCAAATCCTCATGACTCTGTGTCCCAAAGATTAGGACACATTGAGTTGGAAAGGCTCCCAGAGGTCTTGCAATCTAACCCTCCAACAAGGGTTGAGAGGGTGAATGCCTAGCAGAGGGGACTGAGTCCCAGTAAAGAACAGCCCACACCCTCCACAAAAACTCCTACCGTCTTAACTCCCCTCTTACCATTCCTGAGATTCTTCTGTTTGGGGCCAATTTCTGCCACCTGTCGCTGCCACCCCCATGTATTAGTTCTGGCCTCATCTGTCTTTCACGTACTAATCTTTCAGATAGGGGACTACAGATTGTGCATTAATGGTTTTGTAAAGATGTCCCCATCCTAATCCCTGGTACTCGTGAACTTGTTATTTTACACGACAAAAGGAATTTTGAAGATGTAATTGTGTTAATGAGGTTGAGATGGAAGATTATCCTGGATATTTGAGTAAGCCCAGCGAAATCAGCAGGGTCCCTATGAGAGGGAGGCAAGAGGCCCAGTCAAGGGAGATGTGACCGCAGAAGCAGAGGGTGTAGTGATGTGAGTGCTGGAAGGGGCCCATGAACCAAGGGACCAGGCAGCCTGTAGCAGCTGGAAAAGACCAGGTATGAATTCTCCCCAGCAGCGCCAGGAGGAACGCATCCTTGCCAACACTTTGATGTCGGCCCTATAGCACACATTTCAGACTTCTAACCTCCAGAATTCTAACACAGAAATTTATGTTGCTTTAAGCCACTAAGTTGGTGGTAATTTGTCAGAGCAGAAATAGAAAACTAATCGAGTAAGATTAGTTACCATATTTCTTTTCACTTTCTGTTTCCAAACTAATTGCTTTCTGCTACGCCAGGCTTCATTTTTAGCATGCTTTCCTGACACTTTAACAACTTGGATTTTACTCTCCAGTGTGTAAAGAATGGGACTCCTAGAAGTTTGTCTTCATTTTCATTCTGGTTGTGAACTAACAAGGAAATGCACAACAGAGTCAGCCGGACCCGGAGGTAGGCACCGGCAGGCCAGAGCAGTGTGAACCCTGCGCAGCTCATTGAACGTGGCACCTGCAAAGACTCTAACTCCGTTCCACAGAAGATGTCACTGTCCCTTAGATCCACCACCCCAATCCCACAGTTGTTCAGTAGCGTTTTTAAGAATCATACATGGATTTTACCAAGTCCTTCAGATTACCAAGTATGAATTAGCGAACTCATGAGTTATGTCATTTGGTCAAAACTAACTACATTGAATAATCTACGTTGCCTTCCAGATTTCATGTCCTTGTCTTCCTAATAATTTCCAGGCTAATAAGAAGTCAAGTTTGATAAGCTTTATCGGATTTGAGAAATGGAAGGGGCTTTTCTTTCAGAGTTGACAGCTAAAGCATGTTCATATCTGATTTTTCCTTGTTGATGGGTGTATTCAAGGTTCTTTGCTAAGAACCAAGTAATAATTGCCTTATTTAACTCTCCAACTAGTCTTAGGAAAAAAGGGACTATTATTATTGTCCCGTAGTAGAATAAGAGATAATTAAGCCACTTGCTCAACTTTCACAGCAAGTGAATGAGGGAGCCGGGCTGAAGCCCAGGCAGCCTGACTGTGCAGACAGACGGTGCCTCAAGTCTGGGCTGTGCTATCACCATGAAGACGTCTGTGTGGCCCTCCCTGGCCTCTGGCCTGGCTTCCTCTGATTCTAGCTCCAGAGGCAGCCTGGAGTGTGTGGACACTGTCCTTGGAAATGAAAGGACTTGTCAGCTGATTTTTGATGGATCACATTTCTTAGAATAAGCACAAAAGAAATATTTTCCATTTGCCAAGTGATTATTATCATGCCTCTCTGGGCTGTGCTTTGGAGGGAAGAAAGGAAACAGGTTTCATGGTTAGAGCCTGAGAAATACGTCTCAGGCAGTCACGGGTGAGGAGTTAGTAATGGGTGACTTCGGCCCCTATTCACGCTCACCTGGCACAGGAAGCTCTGGGTGGTTTGGCTTCAACTCTTAACAACAGGCTCCCCATTTGTCCTCCTGAGTTGATGGTCTGGTGGAGCATTTGTCTGACGGAATTTGTTCCAGGAGACACCCAGCTGCATCTGAGAAGGAGAAAAGAAAGACAGAAGCATAAATCTCTGGCTTTCTGCCTCTTTCTTGGGGATTTGCTCTCTCTACCCCAGAAGTGTGGAAATGAGTAACTAGTGAGTCTCACAGCCTGGATGAGTGTCATACCCCTGGGAAGACATGTGGGGCCCCCTGAAGAGAGGACTGTTCTTTTTGGTTGAAACCATCCATATCCAATGTTAAAAATTTACATTAGCCATTAAGCACATGGAAAAATTCTCAGCATCATTAGTCATCAGGGAAATTAAAATCAAAGCCACAGGCTTTGTGAGGCATCAACTCACACCCATTAGGTTGGCTATAATCAAAAAGACAGACAATAACAAGTGTTGGTGAGAATGTAGAGAAAATGGAACACTTATACACTGCTAGTAGAAATAAAACATGGCACAGCTGCTTTGGAAAACAGTCTTCCTGTTCTACAAGATGCTACACGTGGATTTACCGCATGACCCCCCAACTCTACTCCTAGGAATATACTCAAGATAACTTGAAAGGGGTTGGTTACGTGTATTCTCTTGGGAAACCTCAACCATCTTGATAATCAGTTTCACCTGGAAACCCCTGCACTATCCCTGTTTATTTTACATCATGTTCCCTAAAGATAAAAGTCTGCCTTGAATTTAACTATCAGAGAGGCCCACCTCCCACGCCCTGCCCACCCAGGCTGCCTCATTCAGTTATTCTGCCTGCCTGGTCCCTGAAGGCATTTGAATATGTGACTGACTCCTCCAATCAGAAAGAAGCATTTTGGGGGGGGACATCACAGACAGAAGAGGGGACACTGACTAAAGTCAACACACCAATAATTGTCAGCTCTCAGAGATGTGGTGTTGTCCAGAGGAGGTAGAAATGGTGGGTGAGATATTGGGGAGTAGATTTCAGGAAGCAGTAGCAGAGGCAGAAAGAAAACAAATGTTTCTGACATAAAAGAGAGAAGCATCTCACCATCTGGGCCAGTCAACGGTGGAGCCTTGATGGAAGAAGGCCATGAGTTCTAGGCACAGGAGAGGATGCAGCTTGATACTCTTTGGTTGGAATGTGATTCCTGAAATGCCTGGAGGCTTTTAACTCCTTGGAGGCCCTTAGGAAAAGTGGCAGTTCTCTTTCAAGGGTTTTCTCTGTTTGCGATTATTATTCGGTACCTTCAAGTAGGGTATTTACAGTCAACCAAGAGTAGGTTATAAGCAATTTGTCAGACATATGTGCAGGGCTCTGAACTTTACTCAACGTCAGGGCTAAAACTCTGTCCCATGGGAATGCTGGGTCCTCTCATAAACTTGAAACTATCAACAAAGAAGTGACGGGTGTCCTCTAATTCCCCAGGTGCCTGTATCTGGCTGGTAGAATTCTTTTAGTTGCTTTATTCCTTTATGCTTTTATTCTCTCTGCCCAATCCCCTCTCCAAACAAAAGTCAACTGATATTCCCCAGTTATTGATTCTTCCTGACCATTTAATAGTATTTCTAAGATTTACTACATACATTGCTTATTGGTGTATAGTTTATAAATTTTACATTTCTATCATTCTGGTAGATTTGAACCTATGTCTGCTGTGTTTTCTATTTGCCAAGGATTTTCTTTGTGAGTCCTTGACCCTCCCCCATTTCCTGTTTCCTCTTGGGTTGTAGTAGCTGGTTTTATACCTTGAGGTGTTTTTTTCCCTCTTTTTTCTCTATGGTTTTTTTTTCTCTACGGGTTTTCTCTATGGTTTATATTATGCCAGTTATCCTAGTTCTTACCCTTAATGTTTTTAACAAGCATATTATGTTAATGAAGTCCCAAGGCTTCCCATCTATCTCCTTTCTTAGCAGGTTACGACAACACGGACAAACCTTGAGAATATTATGCTTAGTAAAATAAGTCAGTCAGAAAAAGCTAAGAACTATATGATTCCACTCATATATGGGATACAAAACTGAAACAGTCACAATCAAATAACCATATGATGGCTACCAGAGGGAAGGGGGTGGGCCGTGGTACAGAGTAAATGGGGCCAAATGTATGGTGACAGAAGATGATTTGACCCTGGGTGGTAGGCACACAATACTATATCCAGACCATGTATCATGGTAATGTACATTTAAAACCTGGATGACACTATTAACCAATGTGACCCTGATAAATTTAATAAAAAATAAAAAGAATCCATGAAATGTTTTAACTTAGGTCTTTCTCTATCTTCTATGTTACAGGTTTCTAGTGTATTAATTTTCTCCCATTGTCTGCTATCCTCTAAATAAAACATTCTTATTACACTTATTACATTTGAAAGCAATTTTAAAAGACTTACTGTTATGTTTACCACTTTCTAAACATCGCTTCTACTGCCTCCTTCTTGCATCAATTTCCATTCTTCTGAAGCACATCTTGGTAGAACAAAGAAGCCATGCATGATCTATGCTAAACACATGACGTACACCATCTTCTGTAACTGTATCAGCAACTCTGCAGAATATCAATTATTATCCCCACTTTACAGATGAAGAAAGAGAGGCACAAAGAAGAAAGTGACATGCTTAAACAAACTCAAAGAACTGGTACATTTCAATGCATCCAGATGTTCTCTTCAAAGACATCAAGGAAGCAACATACAGTCAAATCAAAATATCTGGGCTAATCAAGAAGCAATTAGGGGGTTGTGAAGTAATTATAGGCAAACTATGGTGCTTAAACTCAAGTGATTTGTACAGGAAACTTACAAACCACCCTTATTCCCCCCTCTTCCCTCCCCCCAAAACCGTGCTTCAATAGAGAGTTTTCCAAGCCTGAGGGTTAGAGTTGGCTTATAATTAATCTGGAGTAAGGAAGGGTTCTGTGAGAGGGTGAAGGTAATGGTATTAAGTTGGCCAGCTTGGTGTTACTCCAAGTATTTGAATCTTACAGTGTAAGAGAAAATGTTTGGAGGTAATGTTTTGAAATTGTTAGCTGCATAGTAGTTTTTTTAAGACTTATTTTTAGAGCAGTTTTGGGTTAGTAACAAAATCAAGAAGGAAATCTCTGTTTTATAACAAAAACAGGTATCCCGAATACCTCCTGCCCCAACACATGATATCCTCTCCCATTATCAACATCTCTCATCAGAATGGTCCTTTATTTTCGGTTTATTTTTTTGCCAAGGTTGAACCTACATTAACACATAATCATCTGAAGTTCATAGTATACCTTAGGGTTTACTCTTGGTGGTGTACATTCTGTGGGTTTGGACAAATGTATAAAGACATGTATCTATTATTATAATATCATACAGAATATTTTCACTGCCCTAAACAATTCTCTGTTCTCTGCCTCATCATATCTCTCTGGCCACCGTTGCATAGCTTGGTAAGTTTTTCAAAACATATCTGAGTCAGAGCCTGGGCAAGACACATTATACCAAAGTGTGTACAGGTTGAGGCATGATGGCTGGTGATGCTTATGGAGATAACATTATAAAATTAGTAAAAAAACAAAACAAAACAAAACAGGAGACTTTAATAATTTGTCATCATCAGTCATTGCCTTTAGTGGTGTTTGAGGTTGTCTGTGATATGAAGCCCTTTGGGTATAATGATAGTAATTTTTAAAATTTGCCCAAAGTCAATGTTAAATAAGCAGCTCACAGAGAAAACACAGATTATTAGACATGCAACACTCAACTAATGTACTGAATGTGTCCCTGGACTTCACACTTCTCATAAGCAGGAGATTTGCTTCCACAATTAAAGCTAGATCATTAAAACTTAGCCCATTGATGGTGACGCAGTTTGTAGCTCAAATCTTCTTTAAAACAAAACTTGCAGTTATTAGAACGGTGACAAAGTGCTGAAAACACCCATATCTACCCTCCCTGTACTTTCTGGTTTGCATTTCAGCAAGTTGACACCCTAATTTTATGGGCCATTTTGATATATTGTCAACTCTGGAGACCCCCCATCCTGAGGTGAGCTCAAGCAGAGACATTTTCCCCCAAAATTAAACATGTCTTACCTAATTCAGGTGACCTTTGTGTGGAACTTTCAACATCCATTGGGGCCTGCCTCTCACAGGCCCTTGGATGGCATGAAAACACCAGAGTCGGAGTCAGGGGGATTGCCATCACTGAGGTGCCAAACCGCATTTTGGTTTAGTGCTGGCCAGCTCTAAACCATGACTCACTCTTGGCTACATGACTCACTCTTTCTTGTCCTTGATTTATTCACCTGTAAAATGGAATTATAATACCTTCCCCATGAGAATGTTAAGATGGGTCAATAAAGTCAAGCTCTTAGTGATCAGTACATGTTGATTATTACCAGTTTATTGTAGCTGAATTAGCTGGGGGTGGAGGTCAGTTTAGGACAGCTCAAAGTCAAGGCAAGGTCACATGGGTGTCTGCTAGACGCCATTGAGTTGGTTCTGACAGCTCATGACCCAATGACCGAGTGATGTCCACAACGTCCTGTTCTTTACAGCCCTGCTCAGCTCCTGTAGACTCATAACTATAGCTTTTCTATGGGGTCAATCCATCTCATATCTGGTCTCCCTCTTTTCCTGCTCCCTTCTATTTTTCCTGGTATTACTATCTTTTCCAAAGAACCCTGCAAATGCATAGATGTTTTCAATGCTAGAGATCCTGTCACTTAACTTTGAACAGAACAGACTTACTCTCAGAGCACTATTACTCTGTTACCATTATTACTAATGGTGATTTAAATATTAATAATTCTAAAAATCGCACAAAAAGGAAATAACCCACCAGCGGCACTATTAAAATTTATCCAAAGTTAAAAGTAAACGTGCTCATCTACTCATCCATTTTCACTCCTCCATGGTACCACTCTGGCAATTGGTTGTGCCTCGCCTTCCTGGCTTTACAGATGTATCTGTGTCTTCATCTATAGGTCTATATCTATATAGCTTATCTACATTTTCAAATATACATTTTACCAAGGATCATGCAATGAATAATGACCCACTGTTTCCTTATCTGTTAACATCATGAACATCTTAACCTATTAGTGTACACAAATCTTCCTCATTATTGCTCATGATTGCATATAACCTTATCTTGGTAATCTGAGCTTTCATCCAGCAAATTTTATGTTCTGTGGTTTAATTACATTTATACAGTGGTCATAAGAAAGTTGCAGTGTGAATCAGCCTCAAAAAATGTATTTCTTGAATTAAATATATTCATCAGCATCAGGGGAGAACATTAAGCTGCTTTGTGTTGCTCGGTTTCTTGATGCCTACACATCTTCCCGTTCCCAGTATGTCGTGGTCTTGTCCGCTGGGCCAACGCAGACAGATCTGCTTGGGAATAACCTCTGCGAACGCAGTCCCTGAAGTGCAAACCCAACCAAGCTGAAATTTCAGGCTGTCCATACTCAGTTTTGTATGAACTCACTGTGGCAGAGCTTAAACTTCTAAACCCCAAAGGCCCTATAACAATTGACTATTGTTGACTACTGCTAAACATGTTCCAGAGTTTTCAAGATTTACTTAAGTTTAAAAATTCAGCCTTATTTTCCCTTTATTTTACTTGAACTTCACAGACCCTGTCCTTGCAATTAGGAGTTGGAAAATATGGACTGAGGATTCTAGAGAAGGGAAAGAATGCATGTACCCGAATGAATATATGTTACTCTGTAAAGAGATGACCAACAGCAACCAAAAATTTTATAATACTGATACCTCATGAAGCAATAAGGAGAGGAAGAGCAGAAGGAAGAACACGAGAAAGGGAATGGAACCTTCTAGAGCACTGTGGTGTCCAATATGGTAGCTACTAGTGACATGCAGCTAATAAGCCCTTGAAATGTTGCTAGCCTGAATTGAAATGTGAAAAATTCATACCAATTTCAAAGACAGAATGAGAAATATCAAGTATGTCGTTAATATTTTTATAATGATTTATGTTGACATGATAATATTATGCATATATTGGGTTAAATAAACTACATTATTAAAATTAATTTCTCCTGCTATTTTCACTTCTTAAATGTGGCTACCGTAACATTTGAAATCTCATATGTGGCTTACAATACATTTCTATTGGATGGCCCTGTTCCATAGCCTTCTTTCAGGAATAGATAAGGGTCATTTCTTATTTATTGTATGTAAATAGCATCTTTAGCAGAATGAGAACAGTTGATACATTATTTATTTCAACATGCTTACTAAAATATCAATTTTCCAAAAAGCTTTCCTCACGCTCCCCGAAGTAAATCTAAACCCTGTCCCTCTTGCACAGTCACAAATTATGAATTAGTGGGTTCCAAATGAAAGCAGGCTCGGAGCACGGAGCGCATGAGAGAAAAAGAAATTAACGGGACTCCTCTGTAAGCTCAACTTTGATTTAGAAAATCAGTGATTAACACGACAGCCCTTCTTGCTAAACAGACAAAGTGGAAAATCAGAGATGAAGCAATCTAAGTGGATTTAGCATATTGCTCACAGAGGTCTCAGATTTTGATGGGAATGTGGCTGCCATTACCACTCTGGCACCTGGAAGTGCGTACAGGTGCTCGGTTTTTCATCACAGAGGCTTCCTTCACTGCCATGAGGCATTTTAATGAGGATGGGGGTGAGGGGTGGGGCCGCTGGCAGAGCTCTCTCCACTCACAGCTGCAGGAGCGCAGAAACTGTGTCCAGGTGACAGAATTCCTTGCTTAGGTCAGGCCTGACTAAATTACCTGCCTCTGCAGTCCCATCTCCCCATCCACTGAGAACCTCTGGTATAGAACACTGTCTTCACCCATCCGAGGCATCCTGAGCTGCTTCTATGGGTTCTCTTCCTGCCTACACCTCCATGCAAGCAGCAGTGACCAAGGAGCCTGGCTGTGCAGTGTTTGGGGAAGAAAACACTTGGCTCAATGACATCCACAGCCTGCTGCCAACTGCTAAATTGCAGCACCGTGGGCCAAGACCAAGGGTACCTGTTACAGTAGACCTCTGAACAAGAGAAGGCATGCCAATGACATACCTCTTTGTCAGAAACTATTAACAGAGGCAAGACAGTAGTGGCGGTGGAGGGGAGTAATCCAGGCCCCCAAATGGGTGTTATTTCACAGCCTTATCTTTAAGTGCTCAGGGAAGTCATGGAAAATGTTCCAGAAAGCATAAATATATGGCCTTAGGAGTCAGAGGCAGAGATCGGGAAGGGGTGGAGCACTGAAGTCAGCCTTGAGTGGGGTGGGACATGCTCCGCAGTGAAGGAAGGCGGAGGTAGTAGGCAGTGATATCAACAGTACCGTTGACAGCAACTACTGGTATATTAAGTCCTTATTTAGCATCGGTTACCATTGCTCCACATGTATTGGCTTATATACTCTTTAGAACCACCCTGCTGCTTTTCTCTCCATGTGATAGACGAGGGAGCTGTGGCTTTGGGTTAGTCAGTTGCCCTGTGTCACATAGCTAGTGTGTAGGTAGCCCCAGGCTACAAATGCCTGATTCTAAAGCTTCTGAAAGTTCCACTGGGTCAAGAGGCCAAATCACAAACACATTCTGCTCTCTTATTCTTCCCAAGGTTGGTAATTTTGTGTGAGTATTGTTGGTATAATTATTATAAGCCAGGTTTGGCTGAGTCATGGCTCATAGAAAGTTGATTTTCATATCATAACTCTGGTCAAGGAAGAGAATGCATGCATGTGAGTGAATGTATGTTTTCTTTGTAAACAGATGGTCCTTGATTCAGCGATGTCTGGAGATGTTTCTGATGGCCACCGCTGGAGTGCAGGGTGCTACTAGCGTGGGGTGAATGGAGGCCAGGGAAGCTGATACACAGCCTACAATGCATAGGACAGCCCCCACAAGAAAGAGAATCAGCTAGTCCTGCATGTCAGTGGCACAGGGGTTGAGAAACTCTGCCACAGAGGAAAGCCCTGGCTACGTATTTAGGCAGCTGCCTCATCTGTCCCACCCAGACCACTTTATAGCTAAGTCAATCGTTTATTCATTATATGTGTTTATATGCATCCCCAACTAACTAGTCAGCACCATGTAAGGTTCTGTGGACACACATGATTAAAACACCAAATTATTTGACTCAAAATTTATCAAAAGTATAGTGGAAATCCATAGGACACCCATTTCAATGATGTATGATGAAGGAACTTTCTGTGAAGAGATGGTTAATATTTTTGAGAATGCAACGCACTGGGTCAGCCTTTAAATGTTTTTAAAAAGATAAGGGGAAAGATTAAAGCATGTTACATATCAGTTCCCAGACTTGCATTTGAAGTTAAACCCATACTCGTTCTATATCTTGTCACTGTAATGTTATTTTTTTTTTAAATAGCAATTTACTATAAAGTACAAAGAGCTTTCCTAAAACATCGAGAGATTCGTTTTAAATATATCTGCAAATATTATCGACTTGTAACCTTCAGACTAAGTGTGGGTTATTGAAAATTACATTTGTTGAAGTGTTATTGTAGAGAACTATATTTATTCACTTAGTACTTCCATACTGTCTGTCCTAAGAGCTGAAACATGTTCGGTTATCTTAACTGAACCATGGACGGAGACTTCACTAAGTTTGTGAAGAACAGTGGTGCTAAGCTAATAACATTTTTGAAGTTCTTCCTCCTTGCATCAAGCAAAAATGCAAAACTATTTCAAGGAGTTTAATGTTATAAGACATCTCACAATTTTCCACAGGGCTGGAAGTTCAATGGTTAGAAGAAATCAGACACAGTTCCTAACCCCAACAACTAACTTTCTGACCAGGGAGACAAACATCAAAGAAATAATCACACAGAAAACGAATACTGCTGCGGGGCCGGGGGAAGGAAGCTTTTCTGAGGAATTGGGACAGGAGCTGAGAACTCACCAAAGTGGGCAGTAGTTACTCCAGGCTCAGAGAGGAGCTTGTGTATGGACCTGGAGGCAGGAGAGAGTTTGCAGGGCAGTATTTGTGGAGCCAAGGGAGTGCAGAGGAGTGAGTGCAGAGGGCCACAGAGTCGGAAGGGCAGGCAGGGGGTGATTACCTTGTGGGTCCAGACAGGCCCTGTTAGCAAGTTTCTGTTTTCAATTATGATCAGTGTGGAATAACCAAAATGTCAACGTTAAGAGAGCAAAGTGAGAAGTGTGCTCTGGCTGCTGGGTGGTGAAGAGATTGTTGTAGGAGCAGCAGGAAGGCAAAGAGACCACGTGGGAAATTACTGTGTCAACCAGTATAGAGATGCAGATAATGGGGAATAGGCTGGTGGCCATAAAAATGGAGAGAGCAGGGGAAGTCAAGAAAGGGGAGTAAAATTCACAGGGCTTCTATGTATTGGATGGGCTATGATGGGGGCAAATGAGAGTGATGAAGGTGTGGAGGACTTACTGCTGGATTTTTTGGGGGGTTTTGACTCATATATTGGGGACAGCAGAAACTGTGGCTGCTGATTCAGCAGAAGTTTCCATCAGGGTGCACCTGCACTGTCTCCTATGAACAGGAAAGGGGTAGAGCAATCTCCCTCTAAAGGTGTACATCATTGCCAGGTGCTTGATATGGCCTTTAAACCAGAGGAAAACAACCACCCACTCTGATACAGGAGCAGAAGTCTGAGACTTCTAAATATTTAACTCAAGAAATTCAAGCCCTGCCAAGCCCTAATCACAACGCAAATCTTTATGCCCCCATTTCTTTCTGTGCCAGTAATGACATTTGAAAGAGGAAGGAACCATCTACTGAAAAATCAAGTTCCTTCTCAGTGAGCCCACTGGTCAGTCTTTGCAGGGCTGTCTGCTTCGGCTGTTAATTTGCACAGGAACAGCTTTTGGGCTGATTCTGCGATGGGTCCGTTGCCAAGATCAGCCATTGAAAGCTTACTTGCATTTCTGCTTTCTGCATGTGACATATTTACAGGGCCAAGAAAGAGTGAATAGATGCAGAAACTACAGCGTGAAGAGGAAGGAGATGTGACAATTGCCAAAGCCAAGGGAAGGAGCAGGAATGGCTAGAGGAGAGGTTAGGAGCAGGGATCAGCCTGAGCCCAGGCGGAGAACAGCCCCTCTTCAAGGGGCAGGAGCTTGGCTCTCTAGAAAGAACTTTGGAGCCAGACCTGTGTTGAAATCCCAGCACATTGTAAATCTTAAGGCAAGTCACTTCACCCCCTTGAAACTGCACTTCAGTTTCTTTTTTAATTCAACATATTAGGGTGACATTGATTAATAAGATTATGTAGGTTTCAAGTGTACATTTCTGTGACGTGTGATCTGTATATTGCATTGCGTGCCCACCACCCAAAGTCAAACCATCTTCTGTCACCATATGTTTGGCCCCCTTTACCCTTTATTATTCTCACCCCTTTCTCTCTGGTGACCACCATACTGTTGCCTGTGTCTATGAGTTTTAGTTTTATATCCCACATGTGAGTGAAATCATATGGTTGTTAGTTTTTTCTGACTGACTGACTTTGCTTAGCGTGATATTCTCACCCCTGTCATTATTCACTGTGGCCAAGACATGGAGACAACCAGAGTGTCCTTCAATAGAGGATTAGACAAAGAAGTTGCGGTATGTGTTACAGAATACTACCCGGCCATAAGAAGGAACACTACCATTTGCAACAACATGGATGGCCCCTCAGTTTCTCTTAGAAATGAAAGTCATAATGTCTATCTTGGACAGTTACAAGGAGGAAGCGATTTTGCCATAGGTGTTGAGCAACCCTTCAGTCCAACAGTCATGTTGGAGCCCACGACTATTTGTCAAGCACCTAGTATTCAAGAGTGAAAGGCCACCTATGAGAGCTTACCTCTAGGTTCTTTCTTGCCTCCTCCACCCTCCTGGACCAAAACTACATGAATCCTGAATTGTCCACAGTCTTGGGTTCAATGCATTGGATGAGATGGTAAGTTTCTCCATTGACCAAAGGCAAAGCAGCTGAGGTAAACATTTTGATGGACCTCCTGTGTAGGACACACACATCTTTCTGAGTCAGCTGGGTGAGGTAATGGGGTGTTAGTCACATGCACACTGAGTAGTTGGGGGATTTTAAACTACATCACTCTGATTGTTATTATTTCCTCTGTTAAAATTAGGTTTTTGCCTGAAATTGCTTAGTGACAATACTCCTGGACTTTCTTCCAAGAGCTATAAAGATGGCCTCTCAAATTTAGAAAATGCTGAAATTGTTGGAAAGTTTTTATTAAGCTGTTTAGAATTTAAAACAAGAGCTTACAGCGAAGCAGTTAAGAAATAAACAGCATCTCAGGGTGTTTTCCAGTTCATTCATGAAGCAATAACTGTAAATCTTGTCACATTTGGGAAAGAAGACAGATCAAGTGTCTAAACATTCTGAGTGTCTTTAAGGAAAACACTTCTCTCTCTGGAACAGTGAATCCAATATTAACAACAAAGCTGCTTGGTGAGTTAAATCATAGCATCTTAGACCTGGGAAACCCTTTACAAGTCATCCCTCAGTCTTTTTCCCAAGTCGACAAAAGTTTCCTTTATAAGGAAAAGGTAGAGTTTACCTTGTAAAACTTTTTAAGCTTAGCTGCACCCATTGCAAGCAAACTCCAGCCTGTTTTATTTCCAGCCCTCACTTCTATCTGTATCTGTCTCACCCAGGTATCTGAACAGACAACCACTCTCTCATCTGAGAATATCTTCCCTTCTTTCAAACATGATTGGGCTCTCTCTTCTCCAAAAGCTTCTCTTTCTTATACTCTATTGCGTGGGAATCTTTGGAGAAACCATACTCTTACCTGCACTGGGTAATCTTGCGAGAGCATTCATCTTTTTCCCTCTTTAGTTTAATTTCTCCTGAATAAGTTCTCTAGTCGAAGGTCATATTTTGGGAAGCTTCAGGTGGACAATCAATGCTGACCATTGGCACTACAGCACTGGCAAGTACTGAAGAGGTTGAGAAAGCATCCTCACTCTACACAGGAGCTAACCCAGGATCAGAGAAGGGACACTATTTATCCGAGAACACGTAGGTACACAGTGGCGTAACTGAAGATCAAACTGACGTCCTGACTCTCAGTGCAGCCTCTCCTCAATCATGACAGTACGTCAACAAGTCTGCAACTGACCCCTTTTTGTAGAAGAACATGGCCTCTGGTTTTTAATAGGCATTCAAGAATTTGTATTGAGTAGCAAATGGATACTGAATGAGTAAACACAAATGTTTTCTTAAGAACTGGGTAAACATTCATGCCATGCCACGTGGCACACTCATGAGCATGAGACCTTGGTCACATTGGTCATATATGAATGTTTGTGGAAGTTCTCTGTGATGAACACGAGTTTCTGATCTTGGAACTGACTGCAGCCAAGTCATTGAGAATCAGGGAGTGTCTAATCCTGTTTTGATTCTAAATCTTGTTTGCCAGGTTATCTAGGTTGTGAATACAGGAGTTAATTAATTTACTCACTCAGCCAAAGCCAATGATTCTAGAAAAAGTAAGGCAGCATTCTGAGATTAAAGATAAGGAGACAAATTCTAAATTCTCCTGCTCTTGGTGGCTCATGCTTGCCAGAGGCTCAGGTGCCATCATCACTTTGAAAGGTGCTTCTGAACGCCCATCGCTCCCCTGATACTCAGGGGTACTAATATTCCCTTACCTCAGTGCTCTCAGTGGGAGTTCTTAGAAACATTTTTCTTCATTTACATTGGGCCTTTTCTTCAATACCTAGCAGGTACCCACGTCTTTCTTCCTAGAGAGGAGTGGGTACATTTCTGGATTTGTTAGAAGAAAGGTAAATAAGGATGAGGTTTCATCCAGGAAAACCTAATACTATGATATGCTGTGAAACTTAGAGGGAAACTCTTAAAAGTACTTGGATTTCGGTTAGCAAAGAAAGAGCTCAGTGTTGCTGTGACTTGGGTATAAGCAGTAGAATGACTTCGTTGGTGTTCACAGTGTGGGGAAGCTACAGATGAAAAAGTGGGTAAGTTACTAGAGGAATGAATGGATGAGCTTTTGGATGGAGTGATCTATGAGCCAACGACTTTTCTTATGTCATCATGCAGCAACTGACTTTTCAAAACGATAAGCCTAAATATTTTCCTAAAGGGCTAAGAAGGCAATGAGTTTGCCTAACTCACACCTAGCATCCTTTCCAGAAAAGGTCCGTTCTCTTTTATTTCCGGAAATGACATCCCATCACCTTTGCTCTTGTCTCACCCTGTAGTTTTCTGAACCGTGTTTGTCTCTTTATGGTGACTTCCCTGTGTCCATGAGGCTAGACGGTAGTTGACGGCAGTGACTGTGTCTTCCTTTTTAAACTTTTACCTTTATTTTTCACTTGCATCTTGAATAATTTCAAGCTTAGAGAAAAGTTTCAAAATGCATACAAAGAATTTCTGTATGACCGCCTAGATTCTCTAGAAATGATTAAAATTTTCAGCATTTGCTTATAATTCTATCTATCTATCTATCCTATCTACCTACCTACCTACCTATTTATCTACACACACAAAATTTACTCTGAAATGTTTGAGTAAATGCTGCACACGATACTCCTTCACCTCAAAATACTTCAGTGTGAATTTCCTAAGATCAAAGACCTTTTTTTTGCATAGTGCATGATCAAAGTCAGGAAATTATCAGTGACTCACTACTGTTATCTAATCTGTGGGCCTTATGCAAAGCCCCTCCCCAGTCCAGGGACTGGTCTAGGAATCCAATCCAGGACCATGCTGTCACCTTCAGTTGTGTCGGTCCTTTAATCTGTGATGCCCCTTTGTTCTCCTTTAATTTGGAATAGTCCCTTAGCTTTTCTTTGTCTTTTGTAATCTTGACATCCTGGAATAGCACAGATTAGTTATGTGGTAGACTGTCCCTCGACTTGGGTTTGTCTGAGGTTTCCTGATAATTAGACTCAGGCTATGCAATTTTGGCAGGAAAATCACAGAAGAGATGTTATGCCCTCCTCAGTGCATCATATCACAAGGCACATGATGCTGTTTGTCCCGTTTCTCTGTGTGTGTGTGATGTTTACTTTAATTGCTCTATTTAAGTGGTGTCTGCCAGGCTTCTCCACTGTAAAGTCTCTACTATTCTTTTGTAAATAATTAGTATCTTGTGGGGAAATACTTTGGGACTATGTAAATATTTTGGTTCTCATAGTACTTTTATCCACTAATTTTAGCATCCATTAATGATCCTTGCCTGAAACAATGACTTTTATGGTGCTTACCAAGGGGTGATTTCTTATCCCATCTTTTCTTCTATATGTATTAATTGGAATTCTAGCATGTCTTTTTCACCCGTGTCCTCTTTGCCTCGTTCAGTCTGGTCCAAAGAAGGCATTATTGTGTGGGTGTTGTTTTAGTTAGTTACTTACTTGGTGCTATCATTAAAACATTTGAAACAAGAACGTTGTTTTGAAGAAGAAATTCTGCCGACCTAATTGGATGGGCTGTTCAATAAACTTTAAATGGATTGCAATTTAAGTGGGTGTTTCAAAAATTAGTGGATAAAGGCATTTTGCAAGAGCTGTCAGAATAAATAAACTGGTCCAAGACCCCTTTCATAAGCCGAGTGAAAGTTTCAGGGTGACATCTTCCCTCCTCTCCTGTCTTAAATGGGGGATGGCTCTCTCAGAGGTAGGGGACTGAGTCACGCCGGGCACTCTTTTTTGCTTGTGGGTCAGCAAATGACCCGAATGAAACTTGGCATTGCAATGACACAAATGAGAAAGAGCAGACAATCTTTACAGACAGTTCCTACTTAATCTCTCTGCCCTTTAGCTCCCTGCTTTGTCGTTTCTCCCTAATTCATATGCAGTGGCATTGATCTTGATGTTGTCCCATTTTCCTTTGACAAACATTGTCTCATGTCGTCATACTTGGTGGGACCACAAGCAGGGTTACGGAAAGTCACTTTATAGATGATACAATTAACTTCTCAGGGTCCTACCAACACTTCCTTCCCTGCTCTTCCTCTGTTTTCTTAAGTGCCTGGGGCAGTGTTTTGTTGTCCTAAACTTGACCCTAGCTGCTAACCAGTTTCTCCCATGACTCAGCCAAAAACACTGCCCAAGTCTTTACCTTCACCCCTCTGGGGTTTTGCATCTGGGCAAGTGGCTCTTGTTGCTGGCCAGCCTCTGATCTCTCTTCCTGGAATCCTTCACTGCCACATCTGTCAGTCTGAGGTCTCTGACCCCATCTGGCTTCCCTTCTGGGCCACTGGCCCTCTCCCAAGGACAGCCAGAACTCCCGAGTTAATGATCTAGGGTCACATTGCTTCCCTGTCTATCCTGACTTAATAGGGGAGAAAAAAAATCCATTTCCCCTTTGGTTCTCCCAAAGAGGTTAGAATTTCTCAAAAAGAATTTCCACTAAAAACAAGAATAAAACAGAGACCAAAAGGTTAAACAAGTAAATAGGTTAAAGAGACCCCAAATTTCATAACAAATTTAATTTTGAGCACAGGTTATATTAAGTGGTACAAGGTAGAATACAGGGACCCACAATATTGATTACTCTACCAGTCATTGATTTCACCTTTAAGTGAAAATCCTTGGTAGGAGACATCCTTTTGAACTATTGAGTATTTCTTGGTCCTTCCTTAAAGGCCAGGGACAAAAGTATAGTCTCACAATCTCACAGGATGCCCAACTGAATGAGGACCAAGAATATGCCTAGATAGTCACAGAAAGATCACGTGGGGCTCCTATCAAGTCTGGAGTAGAGCACGTTTTCCAACAAACACGCGCTCAGGTTTTTTTTTCAGAACATTTGCCCCCAAACTTTGGTATACCCCTGAATTTCCAACAGTTAGGCACCAGAACTATAGCTTCCAAACTGGAAGGCTAGAAAATAAAACTATTTGCAAATGGACAACTTTCAGGTGGTGTTAGAAACTCATGCTCACCACAGCAGCTCCGGTCTACAGTAGGCAGCGTGAACAGCCTGCTCTCTGCCCAGTGTGTTCCCTCCTACATTGCTGGAAGGGCTCGGGACACTTTATACCCTATTGTGCATAAAATCCTAAGAACTGAGATCACCAAAGGGTTGAGAGAAGACAAGTGGCAATATGGAAGCAGGGTTAACATGGCAGACAGTTGTCCCTGATGAGCTTGTCAACGACCACATTATTTTCTAAGAAAGAGACCATGCCTTCCACTGCTGTCTGATTTGCACTTATTTTCAAACAAAAATCTGGGTTTATCAATTAGACTTACTAACCTTGAGATTTTGAGGACATTGTTCAATGGTTGAAGAGTTTACCTATCCGATGGAAGCATGCCTTAACATACAATGTTATATGGTTTAAGTGAAAAAGAAAGAACCTGGGATAGAAGCAGCCTGAGCTAACTTGGAAGCGGTTTCATTCCCAGAGTTTCCAGATAAGGTCTCAGCCCAGCTGACGCATTAACTTCAAACCTGTGAGATGCTCAGCGGCTGAGCTCCCCTGGACTTCCAAACTTACAGAACTGCGAGATAAAATGTCTTATTTTAAGCCTTTAAAATTTGTGGTAATTGTTATGCAGCAATACAAAACTAATATGCATCCCTTTCTTTCTTCTTCTTGCATTAATAAACATTTATTCTTAGCACAGTATGTGCTGGGTACTGCTTCAGACACCCTATAAAAATCAGGTCATTATTCACAAAACACTTCTAAGAAGTAAGTTTTAATATCCCCATTTGCACAAGGGTGAGCATAGGGTTATAGAAGTTGGAAAACTGTCCAGTGTCTAACCCAAATCCTTCTGTAACACTGTGTTATCTCCAACTTCATCTCTTCCATATAGGGTTTGGATTTTCCTCTGCCCACATGGTTGAGTGGGGCAGAATCTGGAGTCAGGGGAGGAGTGCAGAACGTTACTTCTGAGGTTGCCATGGAGATAGCACAAAGTGGAAGGCAACACCAGGAGCTGGGAGCAGCACTCAGAGACGCTTCTGAGAAACTTTGATTACTGTCCAGCCTGTTTTCTGCATTTTCCTCGCAGTCCCTGGAACTGCATTTGGCACGGTCCGTCGGAAGTCCTGGTTTTGCTTTGGAGCTCAAGAGAAGGGATTGTGACAACAGGGATAACAATGACTATTTAATAATCATTTCATTCTCTTCTGGGCATGAATTAGTCTTCGGAAAGCCCGCCCTCTGCCTTGCCCAGGGTGGCAAGTCCTATTGGACCCCGAGGCGGAAGGACACGTGCGTGTGCTCTGGCTTCAATGAAAGGAAACCCATCAACAATGTTTTCAAAATATACTTCACAGCTTATCTCCTTTTCAATGGAGTGAGCATCACGTTGACAATTTCTCTTCACCAAGTGACAATCTTAAACAATTTTTAATGAACTTAAGCTGGAGTAAAATGATCATAGATTTTATTTTTGTATAAATAAAGCAATAAGACCAAAAACGATGTCAGTTTAAATATACTTATATTTCCATTTTCAATATTTTCCCAACTACTTTAATGTTCTGAAATAAAAATGAACCATTATTAAAATACACTGAAAATGTGTATAGGGACACACGCTTCCTTTTGCTTCAGGCTCAGCATGGCTCAACAGAGCAATGGTCTTTATTATTTTGTTCACCCTGGATTTTTGGATTATTTTTGATTTATTAAAAAGATATTGCATTAGATGATTAGTATCTTGAGTACTGAGTTTCTTGGCACCCTCTCAAATTTTACACCGGAGGTGAGGACCCCCCTTGCCTCACCCTGGCCCTGCCTGGATGAACACCCAGGATAAACAAATACCCCAGGGCAAACGCCCAGCTTCTGGGTAAACATCTCCAGATTTTTCTGTACATTAAAGAAAATCCTGACATTAGCTGCCTTTTTCTTCAGGCATATGTTGGCAAGTTTTGACATCTCAAAAGTCTCAAAGGATCTTTTTCTTGGTAGGTTTAGCCTATCCTAGGCTAGACTAGAAAACCACAGGGCTTTGCAAAGCTTTGGTTTGAAAAAGAAATCTCACAAAGACTACAGTTGCATTAGTGTAGCAGGAATTGTAACTTTAGTCTGAGATGCACTCACTCCAGTATTTAGTGCAGAGGTTTGAAGCTCCTTTCCACCGGGGGCCACATCAGCCTGGTGGTTGCCTTCAAAGGGCCGAACGTAACTTTAGGACTGTGTAAACGTAACTACTCCTTAACTGGGGGCAAGGAGCTTGGCACTGCCACTGGCTAGAAACAAGGTGCCAGGTCAGATATAACAACGTGGAGGGCCCAATTTGGCCCACAGGCCTTGTGTTTGCCACCTGTGATTTAGGGGTATCCAGGGGCCCGTCAGGGGCCAGTTTCCATGCAGCATAAAGGAGCCTCTCGGGAAAAAGAGAAGGCAGGTGTGCCATTTTCCACAATGAGAGTTAGTCATTTGACTAGCGGGGTCTTTAATATTTCGACAATAATAGAAAACAGCACCAGTGCAAATAGATTCTGGGTCATCGAGATGACTGCTCTGCAACCTGACACAGCTTGGCATCTTTACCCCCCTACGCTTTCACTGTGTTCCCCCCTCCCCTACCCAAAATGAGAGAAGGTCTTCCTGCATGAGTAAGGTGTCCATTTCAGGTGAGGGTCAATTAATTCAGTTAATGTCCCCAACCCATTGGTATGAGTAGAGCTTTAGTAACAGCTCAAATGGGCAAATACTGTGAGCAGGGATGGACACTGAACCATCACGCGATGCCTTGTGGTATCAGCTTGCCAGACAGAAAAGCTACTGTCGAAATGCATCATGTTCAAATCTCAAGTGGCAATTTAGTTTTAGGAACAAAGCACAAGATGCCACACGGAATTAATATTTTCCTTCAAATGTAATGGGTATTGCTGTTTTTTTTTTTTTTCTATTCAAGTTGTGACTGTGTTTTGCATTACAGTTGTGTACGATCCATGAGGACACACCGTTAACACAGAGCATTGTTTGTATACATTGAAGTTATGCTACGACCGAAATTTTATCAACACTGGATGAAAATGCAATTTTTTTTTTTCCTTCAGAAAGGACCATCATATCACCCAAGCTTAAAAGCCCAGAACTCTATGCCAACTAGAGAATAGCAGTGAAGGAGAGAGAAGGTGGTCCTTAACCCAAATGGGCTAATAGCTTGTGGCACACTGTCTCCAATCTTTGATGGAACAGAGTTTGGGGAGCCCTCAGCCCCCTGGGTACCTTTGAACTGTAGCTGCAGCCATTGCTGAATGATGAAGCAGGTCCGAGCAGCTCTGTAGTCTCTTCACAAAGTGTTAGAGCAAAGTTAGAACAGCTCTTGCTTCCTCCTTACACCAAACAACCTAATGAGGTTGTTAGCATTATCAAGAGAACCTGTGATAATCTTAGCAAGAAGGTGGGCATGCCCACGTGTGGGCGAGGTGTGGAACTGTCACGGCTGCTGCACGTCCACATTCCGGGAGCTGTGAATCTGGCTGGGCAGGGTCTGGGCTTCCAGCCAGCTGCTGAGCTGTCCAGGTAGATAACAAACTAATTAGGGGAACTGCAAAGCAATTAGCACTTGAGCTGGGTTGGCTGATGTTTTTCAGAGATTTCTTCACTGAGTGTTTTATGATAGGAACCAGCTCAATGCTCCCTTCCTCCACCATCTAAATGGGTCGTCTCATCAGTCCTGGAAAGGGTAAGGGGTGCTTTTCAGCCCTAGGAACATTGTTAATGTTCCAAGGGAGGCTTCAATCCTAAAACGTTAGCCTTCCTTTAGAAGGTAATAATCCCCTCCTGAAAGATGACTGCCGTGTTCTGAGGCAGGTGCACTGGGTCAGCCCCTCCACGGGTAGGAGAGGCCAATATAAAGCAAGCCTGCTGAGACAACTGGAAGCTACATAGCTCCATGGCCAGCACAATAATCCCTGCGGGTCATCGTCACCTGTGATAACGGATTCCGGGACAGGGTGTGTTTTCCTTTCTTCTGAAGCATCCTTGCCCTCAACTTCTGCTGATCACAGGCACAAAACCCTGCTTCTCTCCTCCCTGACAAGCTCTGCCTCTTGCCTTCCCTGGTGTGGGCCCCTTGCACCAACCCTGCCCTGTTCACGTCTGCTGGCCCTGTAGCTGGGGAGACACGGGATGGCTGGGCCCAGAGAGGAGTGGAAGGACCCCCCCAGAAGGGGACCTTCCACTTAACTGTGTTTTAGTTTATCTCTTAAGATGCTGTGTATGCAGCTGAAGAAATTGTTTACTTCTGAAAGGTAACAATACATAGAAAATACATTGCTCATTAAAAATATAAAATAATGTGTGTGTGTGTGTGTGTGTGTGTGTGTGTGTGTGTGTGTGTTAGCACATAATACCCTCTGAGTGGCAATAAAAATCAGGAAAAAGAACAAGGGACTGTGTCCTACAGTCCTTGCCACTCATATTTCTTATAGAAATGTATGGCTCCAGTAATGGTCATCCCCTCCGAGTGTCTGATTCTAGATATCTCCCCATGTGTGTAATACAGAGCCACAGTCTTATCTCACGCATGGCAGCCATTCCTTCCTAACCAGAATTGGACCCCTCCCATACCTAAGGAAAGGTGCTTTTAAAAGACCTCCCCTTTGAGAATAAACGTAGCATAGAGCTCAAGACAAGGTTTCCTCAGTTCATGGGTTGCGTGCAAAACTATACCAGTTTAACTTCCCTAATTCTAGAAATAACAGACAGACAAAAAAATGATGTGTGTAAATCCAGTGGCAATTCTCTCACCTTTGTATGAGCAGCCTCTGCTGTTCCTACCTTACAACCTTGGCAAGCCTGGTCAAGCCTGGAGAGTTTTGCATAGTTGGGATCAGGACTTTGGATTGGCGGGGACACAGGGGACAATTTGAGTGTAGTTTGTTTCATGTTCCAGATCCAACCAATTGACTGTGGAGCACAGCATTGAGAAAAGTTCCGAAACATGTTTAAGATCATCCATACACATGCTGGATTCTATATGCCATAATTGTCATGGACGTAGCAGGTGGGGATAAGATGTGGACAAGAGAAAGTCAACATTGAGAAGACTGGTTTACGGGTTAGATTGCAGTATAGCCCCTATTCGCCAAGCTTCTCTGTATCCCTACGTGTGCCCTGACCTCGTCATAGATGGAGCACATTTCCCTGAACTTTGACTTCGGATTTGACCATGTGATTTGCTTTGGCCAATGGGTGGAAGGGAGTGTGGGCCGACTCAGAGGCCGGGACCTAAGAGGCCTCGCTCCCCTCACTCTACTACGTCTCTGCCGGCACTGTAAGTTAAACGTGCCCCCTGGTTCCAGAAAAGGTTGAGAGGGAGAGCAGAGCTGCCCCGGCCAAGTTTCTCCAGCCAAGGCCAACCTCGTCCAGCTGAATGAACTCCAGCCACTCTACAGACTTACAAGTCTTAGGATGGTTTGTTACGCAAGTTAACAATATGGTTCACAAACAAGCCTTTGGTTACCAAATAAAAGTGTAGCTCTGAATGCAAAAGCGAGTCGTTTTCCAATCTAGCACCAAGAGACTTATGTCTGAGTCCCAGGGCAAACAAACACTACCAATAAAATAGTAAGAGGTGTTTCATTAATAAATCATAATAAAGTCTCTGAACCTGCTAATGCCAGGCAAAGCAGGTTTTTAGCCCATGTTGCAGAATGTAATGCTCATGGGGTTGGGCGTAAGGGTGTGGTGGTTTTAGACTCTGTCTGTAAATTCTTGACACTCTTACTGCCAAAAGGTGGAATCTAATTCCCTTCCCCCTGATTATGCACCAGGCATAGGAGTGACTTGGTTCTAATAAATACATATTATACACTGCAATGACACTGTGTGGCTTCTGCAGCTGGGTCATAATAGGTAATATGGTTCCTCTCTCTCTCTCTCCCCCTCATTCTTCCACCCTCCCCAGTACATGCATCCATGCCCTTGGAGCTCAGACACCGGACCATGAGAAAGCCAATAGCTGCAAGTACCCGTAAGGGCAACACTGAGGTGTTCTAGCCCCAACCCCAGCTACGTCTCCATGTAATTGTCAGCATTAATTGTCACAGACGGGCATGAACCAGCTTCCAGATGACTCCAGTCCCCTGCCTTTGATGCTGAGTGAAACTGAGATGACCTGTCTACTGAGCCCTGCCCAAGCTGCAGATTGAGCAAAAAAATGTCATTGCTTAAGTAGCTAAGTTTGCGGGGGGTAAGGTTTTTATGCAGCCGTAGGTGACCAGAACAAGGACGTTTCCTTTCTGAGGGGTAATATTGGCACAAGCAGATACACAGCTGCAGTCTAGCAAGCTCCAGGACCAGACAAAGAAAAAAAAT
Source organism: Anoura caudifer (assembly GCA_004027475.1). Classification (NCBI taxonomy): domain Eukaryota; kingdom Metazoa; phylum Chordata; class Mammalia; order Chiroptera; family Phyllostomidae; genus Anoura; species Anoura caudifer. The sequence continues at coordinate 60,196 of PVKU01002290.1, forward strand.
CATTCTCCAAGGGCTCAAGGAGGAGAAGCACCCACTTTCCCCATGACATGAAGGCACCAGGAGCCGCAGCAATGAAGGCAGGAGCAGAAATGAGGAACGTGAAGAATGCTAGGGAGTAACTGAGGAGTCCATGTTCACAGGAATCCAAGGACACCCCGGAAGCATGGCTGGTGCTCCCACACTCCCAGTTGAGACAGAACTGGAGGGATCCGTGCGTGTGACCTGCTTTTCTCCAGGACCCGTGTGGGTGACCCGCCTTTTCTCCCAGGGCTGCCGTGGAAAGGCAAGCTTGCACATTTGTTCCAGCTCTCTGGCCTCGCAAAGCCCTCACATACCTCATCTGTTTCAGTGCTCACATTAACACCTGTGAGGTGGGTATTATTATTCCCAGGTCTCGAAGCCCATAAATGGCAGCTCTGCCAGGAAACCGAGTTCTGGTTTGTTCCCTGCACCACAGCTGCCCCAGCAAATTAAATCTTATTTTTAATGTGAGTCCACAGAGAACTTCTTAAATTAACCCTGGGGTGAATTCTGTCCCTCACCCTAAACCCCTGCTGATTTTTCTGTCCTGTGAGTTCAGAGTTCTGCAAAGTAAGATCTCATTAATTCGATCTCCATGAATGTTGAGTTTTGGGGGAGGAACCAGACAGAAGATCTCTCCTTGATAACATGGACACACTTAGTTTGGCCATTGACCTGCATTAAAGTCTTTCTTTAAAATGATCTCTAAGACATGCACTTTATAAATAAAAACCATGGCCATGGAAGCCTAAGTGTTGGAAGTGGGTCTGCCTTGGTTTTGTACATCTGGCTTCTGTACCCTCTTGAAGAGCAGGCCTGCCCACAAGCATTTGAGGTCATTCCAGTTTGGTCCCTTGACTCTTGTGCATTATGGTGCAGGGCGTGGATACAGGACGCTGATTTCGACTCACAGGCCTCACCAACCTTAGACTCTCGCTTCAGAGACCAATCGGCATCCTGGCTGATTCAGACTCTCCCGATTGTGTTCAGAAGATCTCAAGTCCTATGTTAATGATGTTGACCACAGACACAGGCCCCGGATATCTGCCAGGCAGCACGGGCTGACCATAACAAGTCCATGGCTGACCCTGAGTCGGGCTCTCCATTCTTGAAGACCTCAGAGAACCCCTCCAGTCGGTCTACATCTAGGGTTGCTTACTAAACAGTCACCGTCCTCCTGACAAACACGGTGTCTCTGCAGAAGCGCAGCCCCCCCCCCCCCCCAGCTCTGAAAATGCTCCTTTCTCACCTGAAGTGTCATTTGAAACTGATGGTGCTCCGTGCTGGGGAGGGTGTAGGGAAGTGGTCTCCTCCTAAACTTTTTAGCGTATGAATCGAAGGGAAATTGGTCAAAATATCCATTTTTTAAATGTGCATAAACTTTGCTCCAACAATTACCTGTTCAGGAATTTATCCTAAATCTGCCTGTCACAAAACATCTGAGGAGGCTTATGGGAGCTTCACTTCCAATAATGAAGTATCAGTAGCAACCTAAACACCCACTGAAGGAAACTAGTGGAACAATTTTCTTTAATATGTGGGAAAGTGCCCAGTCTTTACAGAGAACGAGGTGAGTCTTTTCAACCTTCATAAACCATATTTTCAAGTAAAAATAAAGAACAAAGGCAAACAGCAATGGCATGATTTAGAAGAGTGTATCAAATAAAACACAAAGGACATACATGTCGGTCTCCCAGAGAAAATTTGGGGAAAGATGAACAATTATAGTGGTTACATCTGGCATTGCAGTATGGGAAGAAAATTTACTTTCATGATACTCTTTGCCATCTGAAGGTTTTGTTTTAGTTACTCTTTCTACCATGGACATGTATTCATTTTTGAATTGAAGGAAATCAAAAGCTAAAAACAATATTGACACAGAAAAGCTGGTTCAGGACGGTCAGTACGTGAAGTTTGAAAGCACGGATTTTTCCAGCCTGGATCACCACAGGGAGGTCCAGGGGTGCCCACACCTGGCCGAGCAAATAACATCCCAGTTCCGGGAATATTTCTTTAAGAACCAGATGCTTTTGATTCAAAGACTTGAGGCCCAGGAGAATTCTGATGCAAAATTGTTCTTTATATCCTACATTGGGCATGGTCCTTGGGTTGACAGACTGCATTCTAAGTTTTAATAATTCACCTTTTCTCACGTTATAAAGTAATACCATACAATGCTATTTTCCAATCAGATTTGGGCCACTTCACATTATCTTTAAAAGTTGGTTTCAAAATGGCTGTATCCGGTGCTGCCTGCTAGTCAATCATTCTGCTAATTTTGTTTTTGTTTACTATTTTTGAGACTATTATGGAATTCTTGACCCACGGTTTCCCTGGGAGACAATTTAGGTGTCGATGAGGGTTCGAACGGCTGCCAAGATCCTCTCATCCTCTTCCTCCCACAACTCCTCCTTCTCCCAGGGCCCCCACCTCCCCTCCCACTTCATCTGGAAGAGCTCCACTTTTTATTTATCTTGGGATTCAGAGTCAAATTTTATTTGAAAGATTGAATTCTGCTACTAAAACACATTTGGAAAAGAGTTTTTTTTTATTGCAGTTTGCTCATAATATTATTTCAAAATAAATAGAAAACAGGCAAATCCAACCACTGATGCTAATGCTGAAGAATGAGACTTTCCTACATGCATTACGATTGAGGTAAGGGGGGCAGCTGCGAGTCTTGCAAAGAGGTGACTATTTAAACAGAGGAAGTAGGGTTGAACGTATACGTTTTAGAACCAATATGCTTGGGTTGGGATCCCAGTGCTGCTCATTGCCAGCTACGAGCTGATGGACAATCACACTTTCTGTGCTCTCATCCCCAAATATACAACACAGACCTCACCATGGTGGTAGCACCGTTATATAAACATTAGCAATTGTCATTACCTTTAATTAGACATTCCTCATTGGGCTCACCATGATGTTCAAACATGAATGTGTATGAAATATTGGGAACATTAAAAAGTATTTGGAGTTTTAGAGTATGCTTTACTTTGGGGAAACCTAGGATATGGAAATCAATTACTCAGCTTCTAAACATTTGAATTCTGTACACATTTTTTAGGAATACACTAAACAAGAGCGTAGAAGCTCAAGTGTCTTAGTAATTTCTAAGACACAGTTGTGTGGGCCATAGGGGAGGTTTTGTACATACAGCCAACCAATTTTTTCTTAACATCCCCTAAAGCAAGACCCACCATTCTTGTCCCAGACTGGAAATCAGCCTTCTGGCAGCACGGTGGCAGAATGGCCTATATTGCAGGTAAAATCACAGAGCAAAGAATTCTTAAGCTGCCAGGGGAAGGTGACAAGAATAGACATCTGGACTGGAGACCCTCAGACCCCAGGCTTCGTGTCTACAGTTTCTATGGAGGAAAGTTTCTTTTGGCAGGCCAGGCCCCTGCCTTCAGGGATACCTCTCCCTGCTGGCAAGGTCAAGTCCCACATTTCTAAGCCAGGCAGACAGAATCATTTGTGAATTATGACAGAGAAGATATTCTTTAAACTGAATCTTCCTTGATGACTGGAGCAAACTTGGCTGCTGGAAACTGCTTCTCCTCATTAACTCCTTGGAAACAGAGGCAAGAGTTTCTTGTTCTGCTTAATCCCCTAGGGCCCTGTTCCTTGCTATAGAAGGGATCAGACAAATGTTTGGTGGGTTATATGGAAGGAATTGATCCTTTTTAAAAAAGTCCCCTCGATATTGCCTGTCACCCACATAGTGCCAAGCTTCATGATCTTTCCTCCTACCTAAACCTCATGTTTTTCTTCCATCCACCTGTCGCATCTCATTTTGCTCTAGCACACAGCATGGGGTAACTGGTTAAAGCGCTGAGTCATTTAAAACCTTGTCCTGCTCCCTAATAGCCGTGGGGTGTTCATCACATGCCTTCATTGTGCTCAATTTTTGTGTGTATGTTCGTACTCATAGACATGCTTAGAACCAAACTGGGCCTTATTATTAAGAGCCTGTGGTGGGGCATGGGTGAAAAAAATAGGCCTCTGTTTTGCAGGGTCCTTCCTCTACAGAGGGCCTCCACCCTAGACCCCTAGATCACTCCCTAGAGAGACCTCAGTATTTCAGGCCAGTGGATACTAGTGAGCCCTCAGGTCTGATCAAAGCATGCAAGCAGGATAGGGTCGGAGCCTTACAAAAACTCTTGAAAATGGTGAATGACTATCATCTCCACTTGGCAATAAAAGTTTTCCACTCATCTTAATGTTCCCAAAGATTTTAGTAAGCTCCACCCTTGTGTGCTCCACCCCCTGCTCCTGCACAGCCAATCAGAGCTCTTATGACTACTATTCAGCCCTGGTCCCTTTGCCAGACACCAGGCCTCCGGGGCTCTCATTCCACTCCTCGTTTCTCCATCTGTTTTCTACTTCCTCCTCATCCAAACTCTCCTCGCCTGACCATCACATTCACTGCCTTTAAGTTAAATAACTTAATAACTTAGATAAACTTGTATATCTTCATTATATACTATACATTTAATATTTAAGAGAAAGAATGAAAGAAAACAAGAATGAACAAATGATTGAAAGAAAGACAATACAAATACACAAAATAATGAAAAAAAAGTCCACACTTTTACCACTCAGACATAACTACTGTAAGCCTATAAACACACTGGTGTTTGCATGTGGTAGCCACAGTTCTTTTGTCTTGAGAATATGTGATATTTATTTGACAAATTTAAATGTATGCATATAATTTAAATACATGAGTTTATTAAAACTTAGTGAAATAAAATATTTTAAGTCATGCTTATATGCTTTTAAACTGTACAATATCCACCCTTGTATGTCAATAGACACTTATCAATAATATCAACTTTAGTCTACTGAACAATATTATACTGTATAGATATCCCTGACTTAATTTTACCTGTCACTAAACACTTGATTAATTTCCTTTTATAGAAATGTTTTAAGGGTGGGGGAGAATGAGGAAAAAGGCACAGAGAATAAGAAGCATAATTGGTAGCTACAAAATAAACACAGGGTGTTAAGAATTGTATAGGAAATGAGGAAGCCGAAGAACTTATATGCGCAACCCACAGGCATGAACTAAGTGGGGGAGGAATGCTGGTGGGAGGAGGAATGCAGGGTGGAGGGGGACAAAGGGGAGAAAAAAATGGGACAACAGCAATAGCATGATCAGTGATAAATAAATAAATAAATAAACAAACAAACTGAAAAAAAAAAGAAATGTTTTCTTATAATAAACAATGCTAAAATATACATCCTTGCACACACATTTCCGCTCCTATTCTTACTTACAGACTTCACATAAATTCCAACTGGTGCTGTTGCAAGCCTACTTTGAGAACTTGTGAAAACTGTTTTCTGAGGTTTCAAGGAGAAGATGATCCCTTTCCTGAGAGGATGAAATCAGAAGCCACTCCCCCCCCCCCCCGCAACGCACACACATGCACACACATACTGGTGGTAGAAGAGGAAGGATGTAAACCTCAGAGGCTGTTGGTAGCTCCCTTCAGACCTAGAAAAGAGCGTTACAGAAAATGTGGCCCAACAGGGTTAAGAACAGACAAGAAAAAACTAGACAGAAACCCAGTCTTTCTTCTAATATCCAAATCTTGGATCACACTGCACCTGAGTGAACTGTGAACTGTTTAGTTACATGAGCCATTGAATTCCCCTTATCGTTCGAGCCTGTTTGAGTTCAGGTTTATCTTAATTGTAACCGTGAAAAGCAAGATATGGTGAATTAATGCTGCAGGGAATACCAAACCATGAAAATTAACATTTCTAGACAGCTTTCCAGATATCAAATTACTGTTAGCAAAGCAAGTTCCCATATATTTCATTCGTTGTTTCTATAGATTAAACAGTTGTGCCCCATCAAAATTCATATGTTAACACTTAACCCCCAGGTGATGGTACTAGGAGGTGAGGAATTAGGGAGGTGACTAGGTTATGGTGTGGACGCTTTGTAAGCAGGATTAGTGACCTTATACTGGATCCTACAGAACCTTCTATCCCCTTCTACCATGGGAAGACACATGAGAAGGCACCATCTACAAACCAAAGAGTGGGCTTTCACTAGACACAAATCTGCCAGCACATTGACCTTGGACTTCTCAACCTCCAGAACTGTGAAAACTACATTTCTGCTGCTTAAAAGCCACCCAGTTTAAGTCACTTTGTTATAACAGCCTGAACAGTCCAGGACAGTTGCAGTGATGTTCTTGATGTTCCTTGCCCAGTTCCTGGTGCAGAGTGGCCCTCAAAAAACAATAATTCCCATAACCCTACTTTTATCCAATCTCCACCAGTCACCACAGTCAACAACTTACCTTAAGATAATCAATAACCACTTACGAATATGAGCTACAATCCTCAACTTTAGAGAATTCATAAGTTAAGAAGATGTCAGACAGAAAATACGGACAGTTGAATCACTCTCCAACCAAATATAAAGTGGCTCTTTCTGAAGGAATTTGAATAGCCACAGTCCTGGGAGGTAGAGCACAGTGCAAAACAAATATATCCTATCTCAGCATGGGTGGTCCAGCCCATGCCAGACCTGGAGAGACAGTGCTAGAAAGTCAGGCATTGGGCCTGGCCTGTGGGCCTTACATTCCAGTGGAGAAACAAACAACAAAGTTAAATAGAGTGAGTTAACTTGAATTAAACTGGGTGCTTGGAGATGCTTTGGGGGAGAGTGGTCATGGCAGGCCTTTCGGAACGGATGGCTTGTCAGTTGAGATAGGATGTGTGAGAAAGGGCCAGCCAGGCCAACGTCGTTAGGAAGAAGTGTCCAGGCATCTCGGCCATCATGTAGATTGTCTTCTGCTGTGAAATGGAAGGAAGAGAAGCACAAACACCACTGGCATCCAAAGAGGGCAGATGTGGCAGTTTACAGCTTACAAGAGCCGGGATGTGGTCACGGAGGGAGGCCTGCAAAGGATCAAAGGTGTGGGCCCCCAGGGATGGGGGTGTGGCTGGGACTGACTAACGCCTTTTAACCCTGGCCAGCAGTGACCACAGAGAGGCTGAGGCCCCTGACACTGGCATGACCCAGGCCTGGCAGATGCTGACATTCCTTCGCAATGTGGTTCCCGCAGTGCTGGAGCTTTTCATTAAAAGTGAGCATTATTAGTGACCAGACCCAGGGGAGGGAAGAGGACACATGTGCAGAGAGTGAAAGGAAAGAAGGAAAGTGGGAGGAAAAGACAGCAGGCCACATAGCGGTGCCAGGGACCCGAAGAGAAAGGTGTGGGGCCCACAGGCTCAGAGGCGTCAGGTTAAGCCATAGGCACTTGAACTTCAGCTCCACTGCTGCTCCTAAGCAAGGGAGTGTCAGGGCACTGAAGAAGGGGACACTGAATTGGGCCCAGGCATTTCTGGTTGTGGGACCTCACATGCTTCCTCCAGGAGGTAGAGACTGTGTGTAGGTGGTACCACCTCAGCCTGGGCATCACGCTGCTCCCCAGAGAACTAAACGTCTTTCAGTTCAACAGATACTTTGCAAGAAGTTACTACTGGGTTGCAGGCACTGCAGCCAACAGGGCCCCTACAATGAGTGATCATATGACGTGTCATCTAAACTGGGACTTTAAGAATAAAAGGGAGTGGGATAAATTCTCAACCCACTGGAATATTTAGACAACTAGCCTTAACTGGGTAAACTGCAGTAAACGGTGGTTTTGCCTATACCTCCCTTCCCTTAGAGAGGTGGTAGCTGACTGACTTATTAATGTGTGATGGGTGTTAACAATCATGCACTCTTATCTCGTCATTTCAGAGGTGAGCCAGTGATAAGACTGAAGAGTCAAGAATATTCTGGGGGCCCAGTACTGAGGCAATATATAGTGTTCTGTTTAGAGTGTGGGCCTTGGCTTAGGTACTCCCTGATTCAAATATTACCACCACTGTTTACTCTGAGCAGGTCGTTTCACCTCTGTGAGCCTCAGTTTATCTACATGTAAAATGGGAACAATAGTGATGACACCTCCCTTACAAGATATTATAAGTTTGAAGGAAAATAGTATGTATAAAGAGGTTACCATGGTGGCTGGTGCATATAAGCAGCAATAAATGGCAATTAATAGGATTAATTCTCAGGGATGGAGAGAAGCCAATAAAAAATTGCATTAAGACTTTATTAAATATTATATATCTTCACCAGAACCATGTCATCTTGTCCCCAGGGCCTCATAGAGACTTCTCCTTTATGAAGGACACATGCACCCACACACACACCCTTACCAAAAGCATTTCTTCCCTTATTCCCCCAAGGAGAATGTTCTGATCAATTTTTCCTTCTGAGAGGCTGAGTGAAGAAGGCAAGGGGAGACCTACGGCCATCAGCCCAACATCACATAGGTTCCAATTCAGCCTTTCCAGGGAATCACTCTGGATTCATTCACCACAAAGTGACAGATGCGAACAATTTAGTAATTTGAAGGCGTGGGGAAGTAACACATAGTCTAAGATGTTCCCAGTGCCGGTTTGGAATTACCGAGCATTGCTCATTTCAGCGTTGAGCAGATCGTCCTGTCTGATCCAGGGCTGGCTGTTCTCGGGAAGTCTGGAGATTAAACGAGAGGCTGAAACTCAAGGCCAGGGATTCACAGGCCAGTTGAGGGTTAGCTGGGGTTCAGACCATGCCTGGTGGCTTCTCAGATCTGCCAATACCTATACAACCAAACCCTACTTCCTTTCCTGTCTTCAATAGTTAGCCCAGTTCCTGTTTCAAGACACAGCCACAAAATAGAATAAATGCAGTCAGAGAGCTGTTCAGAAAGCACCATGAGACACTTCAAGGGGCACAATGTATTTTGTCCAGAGAGAGCTAAACAGAAAGAAGGGGACACGTGAAGGGGGACAGACAGGATGGGTGTGAGTGAGACATTTAACGAAGAGAGGGAAGGAAGTGCATTGAGAACCCAAGAACAATATGAACACGTGGAGACAAGGTGTGTCTGTCTGGCAGATAGACAGGTGTCTGTAGGTGGGTCACACCTTGGAAAAGGCTGGGAGAAAGATGGTGCCTCACTTTGCTCTCTCTTACAAAGTAGATCAGTCCTTTCTCCATCACAGGCTGTGGTATGCAGATGACCACATCTGAGAGTCTGAGATGACCTTCCCTGGTCCCTTCCTCCTGGCTTTCTCAGCCTTGTGCTGTCCTCTCTCCACAGCATACGGCTGACTTATGCAACCAAATGAATGTTATCAAAATTAAAGTGGCCCTTCCATGGGTGGGTCATAAAATGTCGTTTCTACTTTGCTGTCTCTTGGCTCACTAGCTGGGGCAAAGCCAACTGCCAAACATGAGGATGCTCAACTGGCCCCACGGAGAGGCCCATGTGGCAAGGGACTGGGGCCTCCTGCCAATAACCAGTACTGACTTACCAGGCAGGTAAGTGAGTCACCTTGGAAATGAATTTTCCAGCCCAGCCAAGTCTTCAGATAGAGGCAAACCTGGTCAATAACCCAAGAGTCCAATTTCTACTTCGGGAGCCAGAACTACCCAACAAAGCTGCTCCTGGACTCTGGACTCATGGAAACTACGTTAGATAACGAGCGTTCATTGTTTGAAGATGCAAGTTTTAGGGTAATTTGTTATGCCGCATAGGTAACTAGTATATCGATAGACCACCAAAGTTATGTCTATTGTGAACTCCAAATCAGAATAGTTCTATGCTCTTTCTTTCTGGTTGAAGCTTCCAAGCAAAGCGATCTTTATTGTGGACAGCACTGCTGCAACAACTTGAAGCCCTCCCAGAGTGGCATAGTAAAGGGAAATGTGTCATTAGGCAACCTGGATATGAAGTGTTTGTCAATCACAGCTCTGTGCCTTCGCTTTTCCCTGCACGCGGACTGCGCTCCCCTCTCCTCAGGCCACTTCCTTTGTAAGGCTGCAGGTTTCCTTTTCTCTGTAACTTTGATTGGCATATGGTTTGTGGTAGCAACAATAAGGTCGTTTAAGGCTAGAGCCTTATACGACCTTATTGATCAAGAGTCAATTCCAATCTCACAGCACATTTATGAGGCTTAGTTCATATTCTCAAGAGTGAAGCTGATTGGCTCCACCTGAGTCGGGTACCTGCCCATGAGATTTCCAGGTAAGACCAGGAAGCAGAGTCACCCAGGACAAACAGGGGGGCCCTGGCTTCTCCTTTAGCATGAACCAGGAGAAGCATTTCAAATGTGTCTATTTGTAGCCCCAACTAAGAGCTCCCCAGAAAGCCTGTTGCAAGATCAAGATCGCACAGTCTCTCCATTTTTATTAACTCACTGGGGTGTGAAACCTTCCCTTCTGAATCAGAGGAGACGTGAACTATCCTCCCCGGCATGACAAAAGCCTGCTGGCAGCAAGGCATTAGGATTCATGACTCAAGCCCCATATTTCTACAAAAGCAATTCCAGACTCTCAAAAGCAATTATACATCTTATTATATCATCAGAATAAAATAAATATAAATCCCGGGATTACTCTGATGGCATAAACAACTGCTGACAGCCTGTGAATTGTATTAGGAAGACTTTGATAAACTTCCAGTTTTCCGCACCTCCTTCGACCCCATGACAATAGCTGCTGAGACTCAACGCACATCAGGGGCATGCGTGCCAAGTGTTTTGGTGGCAGTGGAGGGGAAGGGAGGTCGGGAATTTAAAAACGTAATACAAATAAATCCGAAGCAGCAGAAGCAATGAGTGGGTGGATGGTGACTTTATGAGGAGCAAAGCCAGAAGCAATTTGTGAGCCCAAAGAACGTCGCGTCTCCCGTCTAGCCTCTCTGTAAAAGTGGCTGCAGGAATCCCTCTGACTTTGCTCTTCATGCTTCCCCTCCAGCCTCCAGCAAACAGGAAGAAATTCTGAATGGGTTATTATTTATTCAAGAAACCTTCCCTGAGCGTCCATGGTCCAAAGGGAATAAAGGGGGTGACGATCTGGTGCAACGTACACACCAGTGCAGGAGATAGTGAAACAAAGGACTGAAGTTCAGTGAGGTCATTGCTATAGTATGAGCATGAAAAAAATTAAATGTGTGCCCAGGGAGGTAGACGAAGCTCTCAGCTCTGTTGTATTAAAACTTACGGAATGGGCGTTGTTAAGCGCATTGAATTATGTGCTCCGCCCCCATCCCCCAAATTCATATGTTGAATTTCTAGCTCTCTGGACCTCAGAATGTGACCAATTTGGAAACAGGGTCATTGCAGGTATAATTAGTTAAGATGAGGTTATTAGGGTGGGCTCTTATCCAACATGACTGATGTTCTTACAGAAAGGGGAAATTTGGACACACAGGCATGCGCACAGGGAGAATGCCGTGTGAAGATAAAACAGGGATGGGGTGACGTTTCCAAAAGCCAAAGAATGCCAAAGATAGCCAGCAAACCACTAAAACTCTGGGAGAGGCAGGGATCAGATTCTTCTTTAACCTTCAGAAGGAACAGCCCTGCCTCCAGAATTGTGAGAGAATACATTTCTGTTGGTTAAGCCACCCAATTTGTGGCGTTTTGTTACGGCAGCCCTGCTAAACTAATATAATTACAGTATTTTGTAGGTTCTAAAGATGAAAAGAAGAGAAGGACGTCTAGGCTGAAGATCTGGAATAGGGACTCAGTTGTTTGAAGGAAATTAACTTTTGGGACTGTGACAAGGTGCCTTGTGGCTGGAGTGCATGCCAGAGAGTGGTAAGAAGTATGGCTGTAGAGGAGATGGGGTGGGGGTGGGTTGTTGTGTGGGGATGCTTTCTGAGGTTGCAACATTTTATTATAAAAGCTGGTGAAGAAAGAGGGATCAGTCAAGGCACTGGAATTGTAGCAGCTAACTCCCACTTTGGCTTCTGTACACCCAGCTTCCGATAAGGACACCTCAAGGACACCTCAAGGACACCTCAACGCTAGAGTTATTTTTGCATCAGCTTCTGTACCTCCTGCTCTGACACGTAGGATAGGGCGTCCGGAGAGCTACAAAAGCCTTGCTCAGCCAAGGTTCAGGGCCCAGAATTTGGAGACTGCCTCCTCTGGGTGCGCGTGTAATAAAGCCTCACTCCCTTACCCCGAATCGCGCCAGAGTCATTATTTTCCGAATTATTTTCCGTAACAGAATAGCAAGAGGGCTTTGATGTGCCTGCAGTATGCCTGGTATTAATGTGGGTACTCGAAAAACCAATAGATCAGAATTGGCTACTTCGGTGCAAATAAGACTTAGGTTCCTTGGTGTATCCAGCATGGGTCTCTTGCTAGGTAGCCTCCTTCATGAATATTCCAGTTACTTCTTTTTTTTTTTTGCTGCTAAATACAGACTTTATTTATTTATTTTTTAAATTTTATTTCAATTGTTGTTCTTACACAGTTTTCTGTTTTCTACTCCCATCCCATCCCACCGCCCCAGCCCTCCCCAGCTCCCTCCCATTTCCACCCCCCCAGCTTTTGTCCATGTGTCTTTCATACTTGTTGCTCTAATCCCTTCCCCTTTTCCCTGGATATTCCTATCCCTCTCCTCTCTTGTTCTCAATTTCAGTGTCTTTGGTTATATTATGCTTGTTTGTTTGTTTTTTTGTCCAGTTACTTCTTAATCCCCCAAAGAAGGATGAACCCAAAATACAGGATGCTACAATTACTCCTGGGATGGAAAGGCTGCCGTGAGCGAAAAAATGGCATGGGGCCCTTTCGCTCCGTCTCCCTCGTGCTCCTCTGCCTTTCAGTCTTACCCACTCACCATGCCTAGCTTGGAACCAAGCGTTGCCAAAGTTCACCCTAAACTCAGTTATGTATTTTGGCATTTGGAGAAAAGTGTAGGATGTGTTGAGAAGCTAGCGATGGTAACTAGAGGGTGGCTGGTGACCAGTAGCTGGGACCTGGACCTTGACTTGCCCCCATTTTGAGCTGCTCTTTCTTCAACATGCTTAATTTCTCCACAAATCACATTGTGGTGGGAGCCAGAGGGGGGCAGCCTTGCAGCAAAATGCCGGGAGGCTGCATTGACTTCTTTCCCTGGCGGTGTAGAAGGAACTAATTTACAGACTACCTCCTATTAGTTTGGGGGGAAAATATAGCTAACAATAAGGAAGAGAATGCTATCTATTTCTTCAGCTTAAACATGCCTGCTTCAGTGGGGAACGGTTGATCTCTAGGCTCGCTGTTTTCAGGCTATAAAAGCTGTTTATTTCACTCTATAAAAGAACATTTGAACTTATATAGCTATCTAAGTTTAAATGTTTGGGAGGGGGCGGTGAAACGCAAGGGGAATTAGCAAAGCTAAGCTGAAACCTGATCTGTATGGAGGGCAGTGTTTGCCTAGAAACTTCCTTCATTGGGAATCCCTTCTCCCTGCCCCCAGCACACCCACAGCAGCCCCCGTGCACAGGAAATGCATCCAGCTAAGTACGTTCCAACATTAGCAGTCAATTTCAGCAAAGCTCTGGGAGTCAATCATTCCTCATGCGCTGGTGTGAGCCACATCCACCGGGGACCCCTTGGCTCTTAAAAAGCTGCAGCTGCCCAAAGGAGGTGACAGACGTTGACAAATCTGTGTTGTTTTTCTCCTAAAAACTGTGAGTTTGTGTGAGTGGTCTAAGTCGAAATGTGCTTCCCTTGTGTGCAGCGTGCTGCTTTTCTGCTGGCTCTGGGAATAAGAGGCCCCAGGTTCTGACAGACGAGCTAAGTATCCGCGCTGTCGTCTCCTGAGAAGTGCTCAGAGCCCACTGGTCAGCCACCAGGACTCTGCCCGGGACATCGCGTGGCAGGGGGCAATGCTTTCCAGACCTGAGTCCAAAAATCGTGTGCATGTACTGTTGATCCTTGAACAATGTGGGCCTTAGGAACGCGAACCGCCTGCGCAGTCGAAGGTGCGCGTATAATTTGCGTTGGCTCTCCACCTAGGCGGATTCCTAACGCCAGTTGACCCTTAAGCAGCGAGGGTTGGAACTGCATGGATAATTGAAAAAAATCCGTGTGTAAGTGACCCAAGCAGTTCAAACCAGTGTTGTTCAAGGGTCAACTGTAGTTTATTCGGGAGGTGCAGAAAACACCCGTAGGGGGATGGAGAAGTGAGAAAAAGGAACAGCGGCCAAAAAAAAAAAAGGTGTGCCCGCATACCACACCATGGGCACCTGCAACTCAGTTCGACTGAGGAAACTGGCAGACTCTGAATGACACAGAGTACCCCACGTGGGGGGTCGGGTAGGGGGACGGCCCCCAAGGGTGTTATTTATAGCCCTTCCTGTCTGCCTGCGGGAGGGCACTGCCGCCTTCCTGGGCTCTGGAGAAAGGCTGTGAGCAAAGATTCCTAGACACTGGTGCATTTTCCAAGCAAATTGGAGCGCTGTGGCCCAACAGCGGAGAACAGGCACTGATACAGTCTGCTGCAGGAGCGAAAGATGGAGCAGGGAAGGAAAGCTCGGCCCTCCTGTTTCCTGATTCTTCAGGTTATTGTAATTGACACACACACTCCGCCAGCAGGTGCATCGTTTTCATGGTGAAATTTAGGCACACTGGTTCATGGACGCCTCCCCTGTGAAACCGTGATCTCTGGAGAGCAGATGGATTCGTTTTCTTAGTATGTTCTTTCATCGTAGTAAGGTAATACCTTCTAAATGAGCCAATTAATGAACGAATTGTGCCAGTTTCTTTCATATATGTCAGCACACTGTATTTCCCATTCTCTTCATGAGGTGTGTACTATTATCTCCAACTTGTGGACAAGGAGACAATAAGAAACTTTCTCCAACATTGCCTTGCTAAGAAATTCAAAGCCAGGTCTAACTTCTAAGCTTACTCTTTTCCAGTATAATCTTCCAATAAAAGGGAAATATGGATACATAAAGATCTGTTGCACGTGCATGTAACTCTTTTAAAGATGTATATTTTCTATATACGTACCAACAAGTTGTATAACAAGCCTAACCCTAGTTCTCATCTTTTCATGCTCTCTTATCCCCTCTCCAATTTACTCTTGGGTATTTCGGACTCAAGCCCGTTTTAACTGGCATCTTAGTATGAAAAAGAATGTTTTTCTCTAGGGCTGTCCCACCTGCGACCCGCGGGCTGCATGCAGCCCAGCATGGCTGTGAATGCGGCCCAGCACAAAATGGCAAATTTACGTAAAACATGAGATTTTGTTTGTGTATGATTATGTGTTGCAATGTATTTAATGTGTGACCCAAAACAACTTTTCCTCCAATGTGGCACACAGACGCCAAAAGGTTGGACACCCCTGTGTCTTTTTTAAAAAATCTTTTCGGCAAGTAAGAAGAAAGCCAATGTTTCAGAAACCAGTGCCCGTGTTTCCTTTAAATGATTCTGTTCAACAAAGAGGTAAGGGCATTTGAAGATTTGCAACATCATTATTTTTTTTCTTCTTCCTTGTTCAAATCTTGTCAGGTTTCAGTGGGGAGGGGAGACTTAGCCCTGTGCTGGTACGTGTTCAACCACCTGCTCTCCTGGGGAGAAATAGGCAAACCAGCAGCAACCCCTGGTCTGCAGCACATGCGACATCCCATGGTGTGTATGCTGCCACTATGGCCAGTTTGACACGAGCAACGTGAAGTCACTGAGTGTGGAGGCTGGGAGTAAATGGATGGGGGCTCACGCTTATACAGTATTTCCGCTGCGTGGGTACAATAGATGTGACTAGCCTCACAAGCATCGGCAGTGGTAAAATGTAGTAAAGAATTGGAAAGCAGTGAATTTTGAGTATTTATTCCCTTTTTTAATACTTATTTCATTGTGAGTTTATGAATGTATTTTTTTAAAAAATAATGGCTGTGTCTAACAACTGGCACGTGAAATTTTGAAAGTTTAACAATCTGCCCTGAGGACCTCGTACAGGCTGACTCCATCACACCGTGTTAGAGATTCCCTCCTGACTACATTCTTCCTTTGTGGACTCCACACAGATCTCTGCCCTAAGTCCAAACCGGGAAGATCTTCAGGTGATACTTGTCAGTGACACATGGTTCAGGACTTGGGGTGGAGAGGCTGGAGCACGGACCAACTTTGTTGACGTCATCGGAGTCTGAGACCCTGTCTTTGTGTTATTCTGTTTGCCACTGTCCTGACCCCTGGTCCGCTGCCTGCCCTTTGGGGTCCTATGTGCCCAGAGGCTGACACCTGAGGACTGCATTATTCAGACTCCTTTGACCTCTTGTTTTTTTTTTGTTGAACTCAGCCAAAAAAGAGGCTCTTAGCAAGAAATGTGAAGGCAGGAGAAGAGAGGCCATTGGGGGTAGAGAGTATATACGGGTACCTACTTGCTTTGCCTCACTGCAGTTCTGACGTTAGCCTCGTATAACTCCTCTTAGGCAGCTGCCTCCCACGGTTCCCACTGGACCAGCATCAGCTCCCTCCTCTTGGCTTCCCTTGTAGCTGGATGTCTCACCAACCCTCAGTCCACACCTCTGAGAATAGAGCTTCCATTAATTTATCTCCGGCTCACCCTTTCTGAGTGCGCCTTGTATGTAACCAGCACCCTATATTATATACGAAGTGCATCTATCCGGTGATATGTTAGTTTGCATTAGTCTATAGGAAGCCTGGTAGGCTAATTGTTATTATCTCTGCTCAGCTTCAGTGTCAAAGACAGAGTGTCTTGTGGGACCTATAATGAAACTAGGCACTTGCTGAGTCCCTTTTCTAGTCCCTATCCTGTTCATCTGGCACGACAAAGCTCTCCCTGAAGTTTGGGTCCTTGCCTTGCTCTTATGCGTACCCTCCTCGGGCTTCACCTCATTCCCAGCCTGATATCCCAGCCCCGTGCACGAATACACTTGCTGGAACTTCCTAGAGTCAATAATAATAGGTCTTTGGACTAATACGAATTGAGTGCGTACCGTGCACCATACGCTGTGCTAAGCAGTTCACACAGGATCTCTTGTACCATGATGTAGCCCAACGAGACTGGCACCGTCGTTATCTCACCTCTCCAATCTATCACCTGCTGCCTGAGCAGGTCATTTGCCTGTCTGCACACAGGCACAGCTCCTACCCTTCTCTCTAGCTGCTTCGTATTGCAGGAACTCCATGGCCAGGCTCCCTTGACTGCCAGCTGCTGTCTAGGCACCGTCAAAGGGAGGACTTGGCGAGACAGCGCAGAAAAAAGCCCTGGTAACGTCTCCCTCGCACCTCCTGGGGTCGCATCTTGGGCAGCAGTTTTGTTTCTGCAGTGGCTCTGACTCCTGGACAGCCTGTCCCTTAATAATCCCAGCAGGCCCGCTGCTGTTCCAGCTCCCACAAAGCTCCAGAGCTCCTGCAAAACTGCTGCCTTCTTTGCCCCTCCAGCCCTCGATGAGACCGTGGCTTTCTACACGTGCTAGTCTCTGGATTGTCTCATTTTTCCTTGCTGGTTTAGCTCTTCTTCTACCTGGAAACTAATGCCCTACATTAACTTCTCTCTGTTGAAATTCTTGGCATGTGATTTACTTCTTGGTTTCACCCTCGTCACCCCTGTCCTTCACATTCATACTTCTGTGGCTCAGTGTGTATGTGCATTTAACTTATCGACAACATCCTCTACTATAGCTATCCATTCCCTTCATAGCATTAACTAAGAATTACTAGCAATAAGTAGCTATAACTAGTTGTAATAAAAAGTATTTGCTCCCTTTTCTTCGCTTACTGTTTGCCTTCCCTGATAGCCTGTAAACTTTGTGAAGGCAGGTAGCTTACATATTTATACTTTGCTGTACACTCATGTTCAATAAATGAATGAAAAAATTAATAAATCTGCATTTTACATAGAAAAGCACTGAGCTTAGAGAGATGGGTTGATTTTTCAGACCACTTGATTTTGGGCTGCCAACCAGCCCAGGGCACCTCCTCCTTCATGCCACCTGCTTTTCTCTGTGGACTTTAGACTTGTGACCCAGGTTCCTTGTGGCAGCAGCCACCTAATTTCATCTTAGACAACAACCACCCCCACCTGCACACTCACATCATCCCAGTTTCCCTAGCATGATTTGGGCCTGTTTTCCCCACAACTTGCTGTTGTATGAACTTCTGTGCACTGGCTTTTGATTCTTTCTTCCACAGCATCCTGAGCCCTGTGCCCCAATCTTGCTCCCATTGCACAGGTAGCCTAGTTTCATTCCCACCTTGATCTCTGTCCCCTTGAAACTGAGTTCCGAGATTCTCTGACGGTGTACAGTCTCCGGTAGAACAGAGGTATTCAGACACAGGCCCCAAACACCTGACTTCCCACAATGGCTAATCATCAAAATCTCCCCGAAAGATTTTTAAAAACAGATTCCCAGGTCTAATCACTTATTAGGTGAGACCTGGAAAATCTGCAGTTTTAAGAGTGTCCTTTGTGTTCTGTGCATCAGCCAGACTTCAGAATAACTCTCATTGAGAAGGAAATCACTGGGTGCAGGTGGAAACGAAAACAAAACAACAAAAACCAGAGCTTTAGATGAATTCCAGGAATGGGGCTGCCTGATTTTCAAATACTGTGCTTCTTTGGAGCAGAAGGGAGCACTGCCTGTGCCCAGAGTTATTGACTGATTGTGTCCTGGGCCTGCTTCCGGTCCCCAGTGCCCACCCTTGCCTCCTCAGCACTCTGTGTGACAGTCCCTGCCAGTAACCAGGCAACGCTCAAGTCTAGCCTGAGCTGTCCGTGAGGGTTGCCAGATAAAGTGTAGTCTGTCCAGTTAAATTTGAATTTCAGATGAACAGTAAACAACAAATACCTTTTTAGCATATAGAAATATATGTTCTGAAACTCAGATTTAACTAGATGACCTGTAGTTTTGATTGCTACTCCCTACATTTGTCTAACACCAGGCAGGGTGAAGAACTAACCAAGACCATGTTCTTTCCCAAGAGAACATTTGTTTCTGTGAGTGACTCATGATGATGATGACCCTCTTTAATAGAATGGCCTCCCGCAAGGCTTAGCATTGATCATTTTGCACATTTTAATTTAATACCTAATGCTGGATGTTCTCTGGGCTCCAAGTCCCCCCGCTGCCGAAGACCATGGAGGCAAATGCTCAGTGCTCTGGGGTGACTTGGGGGAGAAACTCCATCTACTTCAAAGGAGCAGCATCAGTTCAGCTCAACCAGCTCAGTTGTTTTAGGTGTCCAATTTACTTTTTTCATTTTTGGTTGTTGGAAAGATGTTTAACAAATTTGTCTAAGGGCATATCCCACCTTACTTTGCATTTCTCATAAATATGTATCAAACGTGGAAACTTTTCATGAGTGATGGGATTATTTTCCATTCTTGGGGAAGCCTCTGTGTTTGCAATTTATTTATTCATTCAACAAAATTTTTTGAGTGTATTATGTACCACATGCTGTTCTAGGTGTTGGGGGTGTTCAAGTGGAAAAAAATAGACATTTTTTAAGAATTTGTGTTACGGAGAAAATCAAGAAGGAAGAGGGGTAGGGTGTGCCCCTGGGGAGGTAATTGGGTAGCAATTCTAAAATATTCATTAGGTGACATTTGAGGAACAATACTGAAAGGGTGTTATTTAAGTAATAAAGAAGAACTACTCTCAGGACTTTAACAACTCTTTAGTGAGTTTGTTTAATCTTTATTCACTTAAAAAAGTATACATTCACTTCAAAGAGAGCACTTCCTTTAAAGCCTGTCATTATAAAAATATCAAATTTGTAAAGTGTTGTAAAATGATTCACTTAATGTAAATTCCCCCTTTCAATCTCAGATGGACTAACTCAGGAATCCACAGTCATTAGAGTGGTTTCTCACTGACTTTTGACTTTTGGCCAGGCAGGGTAACGCTTAACATGTAGGCTGGTCTCAACATGTAGACCGCCTGGTCTCAACTCCTGTCCCCACCACTTAATAATGATATTTTGTACAACAAGTTGCTTTAAAGTTCTATGCCTCAATTTCCAAATATGAAATCAAGATAATGATATTGGATACCTCAGCGCTGTGAAGATTAAATAAGACTATGTCGCATAGAAAGTTCTGGATGGTGTGCTGGTCAACTAGCTCTCCAGGAAAAAAAAAGCCCCAGTTGGTTTTTTTTTTTTTTTTTGCCAATTCTCATGGTGTAAATATCCCCACAGTGGCCAGTTTCAAGCTACTAACATTGTCTTTGAATATGGAATGGGGGAGAGATATACGTGGGAAGCCCTAAGGAGCTAGTACTTGAATCTCTAGAAGCTCTAAGGAGCTGGGGAGAACACGCCACATCGATGTTTCATTGTGCCGTCTTAAGGATTTACTTCTATAATTCTGATCGTCTGAATAAAGTGTCTTTATGTACATATATTGATGGCTTTAGAGCAGTTTCTCAACCTTGCTATTATTGACCTACTGGCTGGGTTTTTTTCATTGCGGAGGGCTGCCTTGCACGATACAGAAGGTGTAACAGAATCCCTGACCTACTAGACACCAGGAGCTACCGTCCTGCCCCAGTGACTCCAGACACTGCCAAATGTCCCCTAGGGGGCAAAATGTCCCTGAATGAGAACCCTTGCTTTAGAGAAATACAAACATAAGCTAGAAAACTATATCTCTAGAGGAAATGTTTTTAAGAGAAGGTAAAATTAATAAGATGCCCAGGTGGCTGCAAGGACACCAAAAGAGAATTTGTTTTTAGGTACAGTGCTGATTGGGCAAACTGGGCACTGGGTCACCACTCAGATAAAAGACGGGCTCAGATGTCCCAGGCGGGAAGCAGCAGGGCAGACTGGCTGCAGGGGCTGGGGCGCACGGTTGTGTGATGTCTGCTGTTCAGCAGTCTGAGTCCCACAGGCCTCAGCTCCTGCCTGGACTCTGTACTTGATTAGCTGTGTGATTCTGGGCAAGTCACTTGACTGCACTGGGCCCAAGTCCTCACTAATGGAAAAGTGATGAAGATTGACTTAAATGGGTTATAAAAATAATACTCACATCTTATAAATATTTATTAAGGAGGAAAGAAAAGGGCCCTTGTCAGCTCTGCATTTGGGGGATTGGTAGGTCTTGGGCAGGGACTGACGGAGAGGGGAAGGTAAATGGGTGGGGTGGGCTGGGGAAAGCAAGTTGATAAAGTGCCTGCCCCGTCACACATGGCTGCAGGTCACTGCTTGGAAATATGAGAACAAAATGGGACCCAAGCTAATGACTTTCAGGTGTGCTGGCCCGGTTTTCTGGCCGTTGGGGAATCATGCCGAGGCCAAGGCTGACGCTCCAGGGCTGCCAAGGCAAACATCCAGGCCCAGGGAAAAGCCACCAGAGCCAGGGGCCTCCCACCAGACTGCAGAGCACCCCGTGCCTGCTGGTGCCCGCACCTGCCCGCTGCAAACAGAGCAGCCACAGCCCAACTGCCCCTGCTCCCAGAAGTCCGACCCTGTCACCTGCCCAGCCCTGAGTGGTGCTATTGTTCCCTCTTCCTCACTTCCAACCTGGGCCCCAGGGACAGCCCTGCTGGTTGGAGTTAAGCGTGTTCACGGAGGATCTCTCCACCCTCCCTCCCTGGACCTGTTCTATTCTTGACACCCTCCACTCTGCTCTCCCTCCCTCCACACTACTCTGCTTGGCGCCCTCTGCTCTACTACAGGATTTCATGGGTTTTCTTCTTCCGTCCATCACCCAGCCATGGAGATGGACCCAACTCAAGTTGCTTTCTGCCCAAGCTCTGCTCCGCTCACACAACACTCCCGAGCTGCGGAACAAACCGAATGCCACAAATGCAGCATTTGTTTCTCCCAAGGATGCAATGGGAGGTCGTCAGGAAGGTGGGCATGTAGGTGGACAGTCAGCTCAGTTCAGGGACGATACCACACAACATTTCACTTTGTAGTCACACCTGACCCTGGGCTTAGAGGAGGATCCGTTCTGACTCCACAGGTAAGACTGCTGGAAAGTACTTTTGCTCGGGCCCTTACAGACATAGGCCAGAGTCTAGACACTGCTTGTTAATTAGCTGTGTAAACATGAACACTATTCAATCTCTCTGGTCTGTTCCCCCATTTATTAACCTGTAATGGTATATCCTTTCATGCGATTGTTAGGAGGATTGATGAGATTACTTATTGTTCCTTTCAATAAGTGTTCATATTAAGCATTGACTATATTCCTTCTAAGAGCTGGGCCCTGGGGATATAGATATGAATACTCTATAATCCTTGATCTCCAGGGGCCACCTTCTAGGGGAGAAGCAATGGAAAATTACAGCAGCAGGTACGTTATATGACCATTGCATATATGAATGATAGAAACAAGATAAGAGTGACTTTTTTTTAATATGCCACTCACAGTACTGGTTCAGGGCCTTTGTACTTGCTGTTCCCTCTGCCCTTAACTCTTCCCACCAATATCTGCAAAGCCTGTTTCCTGACATTCCTCACTCTCTGCTCAAAAGTCACTTTGTCATGGACATCTCCTCTGACTACTCTATCTAAGATAACACCCGCTCTCATACTCTATTCTCCTTATCCTTCATTTTCTCTCTACTCTGAAATATTGCACTTGCCCCACGTTTTCTTTCCCTCCATAGAATGTAATCTCCATGAGGGCAGAAATGACATTTCGTTTACTGCTGTAACTCTAGCACCTAGGACTATGTGTGTAATGCAGTTATACTCATCGATAAGTACTTGTGGGTTGAATGAATGAATCAATAAATCAATGAATAAAAATTGCAGTGAGCAGAGAGGGGAAGACATAATACTTTCAGGGAGAGTCACTTGGAAAAAAATGCTGGGGAGAGATCTAAAGACTTATTTGAATGATGCAGGGAAGGGCTGAGGGAAAAGCATGGACAAAGGACAGCAACTCTTGTTTTCTCCAAAAATTGCTGCTATTTTTGAGTGACTAGGGAACTGCCGATAGCATCGGAGGCACTGGTAGGAACCACGTGTGAAGAATAGGCTGGGAACAAATTTCATTTCATCCCTTTTTGGAAGACTGGACTTGGTGTGGAAACTAGAGCTCAATTTTATTTTTCTTTTTCGAGCATAGTTACACACACACACACACACACACACACACACACACACATACACAGAATGCTCAGTGCTTTTGCAGCTTTGGCTTTTCCCTCCATCAGCCTGTGAAGAACACACAGAAACCTCCAAGGGAGTAGACTGTTCTACTGGCCCAAGCTGGACCCCAGTCTCCTGAACTCAGATGAGGGCATCATGGCAGGTGAGACCTGGAGTAATTGGCATTTGGATTGGGTCACTCCACAGCCTGTGTAGTTCAATGTCACTGTGCAGCTCAGAAACACGTCTGCCCCTCCTCAGAATTCAGCCAAGGCCAGCTGCCCCAGTCCAGCTCACTCATCCCATTTTGAAGTTCTTTAGTCCAGATGTGCCATTCCTCCGAGTGTGGATGGATTAAAGCTTCATCATCCCAGCTCCAGTCCACTCTGCTCTGGTTACAGTAAATAAACCAGAGCCTATTTAAATGGGTTTCTACCATGGGGCGAGCTCTTGCATAGGCATTTTACTGAAATAGTATTACTGCTTTGAAGAGGACCCAAGTTTCATAAATGAGACTTGTGGCAACTTTCCTCCTGCCCGGCAGACATGCTTGGAGCGAAGCGGAAGCTAAACCTGCCACAGTGGGCTAGAGCGAGGGAGGCTGGAAAACTGTGGAGTGAGCAACATTTCCAGGATCTGGAGAGATCATATTCTAAGAAAAATTGAAGAGTGTCATGGAGATGCCTATTGCTTTTAAAATGAACTTTTTAAAATGATATTTCAGAAACAAACAAGCAAAGTTGGTGTGGGGTGGCAGCATGGTGTGAGGGGTGTGTGTGTGTGTGTGTGTGTGTGTGTGTGTGTTAGTGGAGTGATTATAAACTTCAGGAAATGACATCTGAGGTCATCTCATGTGTAAATGGCATTGCAATTTGCTCACAATTTCAGGGCCCCATCACCTCTCACCTAGAGCAATTGTCCCTTAATTAACCCCTGTGCCTCGAAGCTCGCCCGTGCCAATCTACCCAAAGGTCTTACCCGCACATCTAATACATAAATTGCATACATGGCTTTTTTGCTCAAAGCCTTTCAATATAAGCCAATGTCCTGCAGAATAATGTCCGAACTCCTTAACCTGGCTTTATGATTTCATCCCAGACACCTCTGCTAACCTCACATCCTGCACCCCCTAAGTTTGAGCAAGAGGGAATCACCAGGGCCTTCTCTCTACCTGCCAGAGAGCTACTGATCCCACTGACAGGGTGTCCAATGAGTATTTCTCTCCTGGAAAAAAAAATAAATAAAGGGATTATGAATACCTGTTTATGTTCTCTCCTTTCATCCTCTGCTTTTCCATGATTGTTCCATTTTCAAGAATATGTAACGTCTGGGATCCCTGAGTACCCAAGTCATATCAGAAGGGGAAACAGTTAAAGCACGGATAAGCCAAGTTCACTTCTCCTTTCAGGGCAGGGCGTGCTCCGAGACAGTGGCCCATGGCTTGTAAAGAGGGTCTTGGGCTTTTGTGCTCCCTTGGGAAATTCTGAAATGGCTAATCAGGAGACCCGGGCTGAAAGAGAGCGATGAGGACCTCGCCTGACCCAGCGGAGGAGAGAGGCAGGGCTGCTGGTGTTTTCCTTCCCACAGAGCTGGTCCTGGGGCCCCCAGGATCGGCGCCAGCTCAGATGACCAACGTTTCTGTACCCGCTGCAAAGGAAAATGCTGTTTTTGTTTGTTCGTTTTGTTTTGCTTTGTTTTTTCCCCCAGAGAAGCAGGAGGACAGCAACAGGCTGTAAACTGTCTGCTATTTTCAGGACTCTTTAAAACCTATTTCTAGAACACAAATTAAGCCTTTTATCTGGAGCGAATGTTTTGGAAAATAGCTGGCCTCTGTTCCAATCAGCTTGGATCCTGGTAGCATGAGACACACTGAAACCATTAGATTCACTAGTATGTTGACATAACCGAGACCCCCTGTGATTCTGAAGAGGCAGTAAAACAAGGCTTAGGTGGTGAGAGCTATTCTCCTGTTCCAACTCAAGGGCTCGGCATGTCTGGGAATCCAGCGGAATGTGACAAGGTTAACTACAGTGGAAAGAGATCCCTGGAAGTCTAGAACTCTATCTGATCTCTGGGCCAGGCCAGTGTCTTGGAAACTGGGAAATAGAATGTCCAACTGTGGGTGTGTAGATTAAGTCAGGGTGTGAATTCAGGTCTTCTTAACTTCAAATCAGCCTGTGCACAAGCTGAACCCTGGTCTCTCCCTTAATTCCACACTGCTGCCATCGTCTGCGTGAGGTTGTAGCAAAAGGCGTCCTCCACGCCCCGAGTCTGGCACACAATACCTAATCACGACCCCAGAGGTTGTGTCTCTTTGCCTTTGGTTGACTTTAATATAACATGAGGGCCTGGAAGTCCCTCTTATTTGTTTTATTTATTTATTTTAATGGCCTAAATTCAACTCCACTAAGCAAATCAATTCATTGCCAAGGCTGAAATTTACAATATGCCCACCAATACGATGGCTCAACAGGATGCATTAAGGGGCTAGTTAAACACCAAATGCAGCATAAATCTCAGCCTTATAGGTGTGCTGAAAACGTAAATAGCTTCCAAAGAGCTTCAATCAATACTAAGATATATGTGACTGCTCAAAGTGTGCGAATAATTTAAAATTTAAATTAGCCCCTCCTTAGTAACCCACTCCCCCATATCCTGGGCTTTGCAATTTCTGTTAATGGCACCGCGTTTCCAGTATCTAAACATTGGTTTTTGAATTTCTATTAAGATAACAAAATGGGGACTGAGGCGGCATCAGGGTCTGTGTATTGGATGGAATCCAGAGACAGAAGAAACTAGAAAGACCTGAAGAAGGAGTTCACAGGGCATGAGACAAAGAGTGGGACCACGGGATACCTGGGAAGCTACAACTAGGTAGCCTTTGAAAAGGTCAGGTAGCAAGTTGGTATTGAGAAATCTGGAAGCAAACAAAAGGTACCAGTTCATAGAACAACAACAACAACAAAAAGTGTCTTGGCAATGCCATTGGCCAGAGCTGAGCTGGATTAGTTCTGGAAAGCCATGGTCTCTGAGCATGGACACAAAGTGAGGGTCTCCCCAGGGGAACACCAGACAAAGTCGCAAAGATTTCAGTGCCGTCGAAACTAATGCAGACCGAAAGCCCATGGCCAAGTCGTGAAGTTATCATTTGCTTTATGCTGGTGTTGCCCTTGAGGCTGAGTGGGGCTGAGCTCCCAGCTGAGGCAGGGATGCAGGGCTGAGGTTACATGGAGAAGCTACAATCTCTCTTTTCTGGCAACAGTGCCAGCAGCCCCTGCCTTCTCTGGGTTACAGGGCAGCAGCATTTTTATGATTTTCCCCAAAGGGATTCACTCCATGCACAGCCCAGACCACAAATACCTGGTATGAAACTCTTCTTTCCCTGGGTTATGCAGGGGTAGGAGACCTTCATTCATCTCTTTCTCCCGGGTGCTTTGCATAGATCACCTCCCCTCGTGGATCAGAATGAGGCTGCCTGGGTTCCAATCCCTGCTCTGCTGCCCACTAGCTGTGCCGCCCCGTGCAAGTTATCCAACGTCTGAAAACTTCCATTTCCTCCATTGTAAAATAGGAGTAACAATGAAAGTTGCATCGCCGAGGTGAGGGAGCTATTAAATAGCTTCCCAACATTTAGCCTGGACCATAATAATTTCTCCACTTATTCTTATATTCAGGAAGCAATTATTGTGCACCCTCTAGGAGCCAGCCACTGATTTTAGTGCTGAGAATACAATCGAGAACAATGACAACAACAAACCTGCCTTTAGGGAACTTAATGTTTTAGTTGGGGAAGCAGATAATCAAGAGTAGACAAAAGAACACATGATGTGTCAGGTGGTGCGTGTTATGAAGAGATAAAGTACTGCAAAGCAGCAGACAGTCATGGGGAGTGCTCTTTCCACGAGAGCAGCCTGGGACAGCCTGTCTGAGGAACAGACATTACAGCAGAGACAGGAGCAAAGTGAGAGAGAAAGCTACCCAAAGTTCTCAGCAGAGGAAACAGACGTGCAAAGGTCCTGAGGCTTTTGGCATAAGGAGCATTAGGACGGTTAGAGGGACTGCAACACTGAGCGAGCAAGAGAGGAGTCGGAGCCAGAGCAGGTAGGTGGCCTTGGCAACCATGGTGAGGACTTCAGATATTATTCCGAGGAAGATGGGAAGTCATCAGGGTAGCTGAAAAGGGCATCGCCACAATGTGATTTACAGTCTGAGAAGGTAGTCGTGGCCACTTATGGGAGGTTAAAGTGGGGACCTCTTACAAGCTCCTTGCGGTTATCCAGGGCAAAGGTGATGAGGATGGTAATGGTCCTGCCTAATACAGTTGTCACTGGCACACTGTCTGTTACAAGGTAAGACCATAGTGAATGTTATCTATCCTTATTTCATTCTTGCTAACTCTCCCTTATCTGTCTCTCTCTCCTTTGCCCCTGTGGCATGTGCAGGGCCCCCTTTCCATGCTTCTGTCCTCATCTGAGAGCACGCTGTGCCCCCTCCTTTGGGCACCAGTGCTGCTGGATCATCAGAGAATCAGCCCAGCCTTAGGGAACATCACCAGCCCCTGTGTATTTGTGCCAATGACTGGAGACACACATTCCGAAGTACAGAATGTACTGGTAGGCTTGGGCCCCAATGCAAAGCCACCTGGTCTCCTTATCTGTAGAGCTCCTTCCTGCCCATTCTCCTTGCTGCTCCCTGACCCTCCGGATGGCCGGGCTGACCGGTGGCCCAGAGTTCCAGGGAGAGGTTGTTTCCAGTGCCGGGCAGTTCCTGTAACTGCTGAGTTCTGAGGCTTCACTATCCCCACCTCAAAGGAGATGTCATGGCCAAATTAATGAGCACAGGGAAAAGGTGGGAATGGACATATTCCAAAGATAATATTCTCTGGGAAGATGGTCTGGCAGGCTGTGGACGGTTTCTTTAGTCTCAGCTGCCAACCTCCTTGGAACTCATAGTTCAGGTCATAAGCTGGCCCCATCTTCTAAGTGTTGCTGCAAAGGGAAGGGCTTGTCCCAGCTTCCTAGCCCCTCCTGGGGCTGACAAACAGCTGACAGGGATAGAAGCGCAGGTCCACTCTGATGAGCTTCACTAAGCCTGGTTGTTGCTCCGAGAAGCCTCCGATGAGCAGATGTCCGCTATGCAGTGAGTTTACTAAGTCTTTCCATCCAGACTTCCAAATATTCCTCCAGCCTTTCTCCCTCTACCCCGAATTCCCTGGGAGAGGTGTCCTCATTTTCCCTGGAATAGGTGAAGGCTCCAGCCTCCTCTATGTGCCACCTGCTGTCATTCTTGTCCCATTTCCAATGCAAACCTGGGCAAATGCTCTCCACAACCTGGCCTCTCTGACTCTCCAAAGCTTCTGAAGAAATTACAACCAAGTCTGCGCGACTCACCTCGCACCTGCCTCCACTCCACCCCGCGGTGCTCTACAGTCCAGCCTGAGCCCTCAGTACCCTGGAAAGATGCTGGCCCCTCACACATGTCTGTGCCTTCACACACACCCTCTCTCCTGTCATTTTCATGACCCAGTATCCAGCTCAAGTCACTTTCTCCACAAAGCTCTCCATGAATAGCCCAGGCTATGTGATTGCTCATACCTACAGGTGGCTCAGATATTTTCACACCTTTATTTCTCGTTTGCAAGTTGTTTTCCAATATCTGTGTGCGTGGCATTCTCTTACACTCATTCATCAGCTCTTTGAGGGCAAGGGCTGGTTTATATTTTCGTCACCAGGCAACTGGTATTGTTGGGTGCAGCGTCCCAGAAGATTTGGGCAAATCTGATGAACAGAGTAAAATGGCCCAGTGAGCTGCAACCACAGTGGGGAAAATCCCCAAACACATTATAATAATATTAGCAAGTCTTTTCTCAATCATTGACTTGCTTACTCTTCACGTAAACCCACAAAGGAGGTACTTTTATTCCTGACTTGCAGATGCCAAACTGAGGCTTGCTTAGAGAGATTAATTGAATCTCCCAAGGTCTGACAAGTCACTTGTGGTGTGGACGTCAGACTTAAAAGCCCACTCTGTCCAACTTAACACATGAGCTCTTAGCCGCTACAGAAATAGCCCTTTCGTTGTGGGAGATGTTAGTCGGCTGGCTCGTCTGTGGCGAGGTCCAAGGCTGGACGTGCAGCGACTGGGGAACTGTGTGAGAGAGGCAACTGCAGCAGAGTCTGCAGAGTGTCTGTCTGCCTCCAGCAGAGTTTACAGACTCGCTGCTCTTGCATGTTGATAGTTCAAAGCACTTACTATAAAAACAAAGCGTGGGGGGACTGATGGGGCGTAGCCCCGTACTTTGTTTAGAATTCCAAATCATACTTATCAACCTCGCCATCCAGGTCGGGTCCTTTCTTTCCCTGCATAGAGCTTTCAGACACCAAGCTAATCTGAACTAATTGACAATCATCATAGAGCCTTAATTTTGTCCTGGCTTTGACTTAAGGGCAATTATTTGTGGTTGTGAAAGCAGGGGGTGAGGGCAAAGGGAACAAAAGGGATGATGTCACCAAGAATCCAGGGACAGAGTATGGACTCCTTTTCCTTAGGAAGCTCTTCAAATCAAAAGTCCTACTCCCCATTCCACTCAGAGCTCCTTTGGACCTTCATGTATTCATTCAACAAACATTCATTAATACAGAATATGCCAGACCTTGTCCTGGGCACTGGGCTATGGTGGCAAATCAAGAAGGAGAAGGGTCTTAAAACCATAATATTCATACAGTGAGATGCCAAGAAATAACCAAATAAATAATGCAAAAATAAAATAATTTTACATTGTTTCAAGTAGTATTGAAGAACTTAAAAGGAGTCAGGGAGAGAAGATAATGGGTGCTGCACAAAGTTAAATAGCGTGGTCGTGGGCAGCCTTCCTGGAGGAGGTGTTCTGTAAGTAGAAGTCTGAAGAAAGAGAAGCAGCTGGGCATTTGAGGGAGGCAGAAAGGAGGGCTGCAGACACAGGGAGTCAGAAGACTGGCTGAGCAGCCGCAGAGTTCAGGAGCTCGTGTCTGCGTGAGGGTGCGTGACATCAGGACAGAGGCAAGGTTTGTCTCTGAAACTTACTTTTTTTGAATACCACAGTGCGCGTGCATATCAAGTGAGCCAGGGAAAGTGCTCCCTTGCTCTCCTCCTCAATCCCCAACTACGTCAATTAAGTCTCTTCCATCACAGCATTCTATTTTATCTCAGGTATTCATGGAAGTTGAGAAAGCACCGTTGGAGAGTTGGTTCAAAGACACCGAAGACAGAAAATGATTCAGATGCTAACTCTGAAGCCAAACTACGGTCACCAGGGCGTCTGTCTCAGGCCTTTGATGAACCAGAGCAGCTTCCCCAGCAGAAGGGCCACCACTTTTTTAACAACTTAGAGAGGCAAGCTACTTCCTATGAAATCTTGATCTCTTGGTACGCCACGGCATGGCTCAGAGGCAGTCGGGGAATCTCTTGGGAGAGGTGACATGAGGATATATACAGTAACAGTTGGTGGAAAGGAGAAAGATGCACACTTCAGAGTGAAGAAAGAAGGTCCTCAGTTTTGAAAGTGTGCATCATCGGGTGTGTGCGCGCGTGGAGACAAGCCAGGGCAGCACAGTCTGTGCCAGAGAGAAGTGAAGGTTCAGGGCATGACGTTCGCAGGAGACCAATGATTAAGGGTCTTTGAAAGCCAAATCTGAGCACTTTCATCTTGCACTTCCCCCCCATCTTTTCTCTTTGGTGTAGATGGGACTGGTCCCCCAGTCTCCCCCCAGGAGATTTCACAGCTATCCCAATACTCTCAACCGTCTTGGGGAGTAGAGTTACTCCCATTTCCTAGGTGAGTAAACTGACACTCAAGGGTTAGCTGAGAGGTGGGGGAAGCAGAGTCTGGACTCGTGTCCCACGGGTGTCGTAAAAAGCTACACCCAACTGCATTCTTTCCTACCCTGCGTCCTGCCTCATCCTACTGCCTGCACGCATCCAGGTCCCAGCCAGCTTTGCCTCTGGGACACTTTGAATCTCAACACAGGGCGGGGCCCTGGTTATCCCACTTTTACAGATAAGCAAACTGAGGCTCAGGCACGGTGAACGACTGCTCCAATGTCACCCGGCTAGGGAGCGGCAATACTATGCAAACCCAGGGGCTTGTGCTTAACAACACATTCCATTGCCCCCAGCGCCTGCAGTTGTGATTGTTAGATAATTGTTAGTGTTAATAACAATGCAGTTGTTGCTCTGGGGCAGCATCAGAAGCGCAGCAGAGGGGAGGTGAGGGAGGCCACCACGCTGCCTGCTCGGCCAGGTCTGCCGGGAGCTGCCGTTCGTTGACTTGTGCACCAGGGACCCTCCGAAGCCCTCGAGCTGTCAGCATAGATTCCACCAGGGAACAAGCAACACCCCGCGCTTCCTCAGGCCTCTCTGAAACCCAGCCAAGGAGCAGGCGCTGAGCGAACGCTCAGACAGCTCCCGGAGCCTCCAGCCCTGGGCATGGTGCCCTCGCTTGTGGAGATGGAAACGGGGGGCCCGTCTGACTCGAAGAAGCCTCATTGCTCCTGACACCTCGGACTTAAAACCCACCATCACTGTCATTCAGCATCTACCCTGCGGGGCCTGATGTAGGAAGAGAGGGGGAGAGAAAAGGGAAGGGGCCTGCGGAGCGAGGGCGGGGGCGGGGAAAGAGGCTGGTGGAAAGAATTAAGGGCCCACTTGTGGGAATCCTTTGGAGGGTTGGGCTAAAAGCCCTGCTGTGCGGGATCAAAGGGAGCCCCCAACACAACCCAGGGCCAGAGGATCAGCGCCTTGCAGGCCTTGTTAGGCCTTGATCTCCCTTCTTCTCAGCCTTTGCGGGTGAGCTGCCGCCACTGCCGGAGCAAACGCTGCCTCGGGACGCAAGGTTCCGATGGGCCTGCACAGCCTTTTTGGATAGCAGGCGCCCACGTTGCACGACCGTGAATCTGGACTGCCCTACAAATCGTGAGGTTGAAATCATACCCAGAAAAAAAAGTCATTTCCGTTTGAATTCTCTTTCGGTCCCTCATATCACACCAAGGAAAATGCATCAGACAAATTGTGGAGTGTCTATAACACCTAACCTTTTCCTAAGCTCACTTTCAAACAAAGGAAGCCCAACTTCTGGCAGGCAGAGGTGTCTAGGTAAAACACAATAAACTTGTCTCGTTTTCATTGTGCTTATCTTTACAACTTTACTGCTTCAAACAGGAAGTATTCATTGTCTCTCTCAAGTAGTGATGTAAGGTTTCTGTTTAAATCCTGGTACTTCTGGTTTTGAAATGTGAACGGCAGTAACAGCTCGGCCCTCTGCAGATACTCTCAGTGTCTCCAGGACATTCAGGATCAACGGATGGGAGGGAAGGGAACGGGGCACCCAGGATGACAAGCCTCAGCAGCCGGCCTATGAGGGCTCTGGGAAGGTTCCAGAAGCAGGGCCAGGCCAGGAGCTGTCTGGTAGAGACCTGGCTCCTGGCAGCCACTGGGGCCCCCTGAGTGGTGGCCTTTCTCCAGAGCAAACATCCGTCTCTCTCCTCTTTGTCCTTAATGACCACAGCCAGGGGGGAGCGGCTTTAACTCCCGAAGAGGCTGTTTGTATCCAGCCTCTGAGGAGAGGCCTAAATTGGCATTCCACATCATAATAAAAAAATTCCCAGCAATTATTAAAAGATTCTTATCTCTTGCTCCCTACGTGGATAATGAGGTCCTTCTCTGCTGGACTGAGACAGGCTGTCTCTGCTCTCACTTAATGAAACAGGACCAAGTTTGCAAATGAGCCTGCCCTGGCTCTCCCCTTAACCTCTGCTT
Source organism: Anoura caudifer (assembly GCA_004027475.1). Lineage (NCBI taxonomy): Eukaryota > Metazoa > Chordata > Mammalia > Chiroptera > Phyllostomidae > Anoura > Anoura caudifer. The sequence continues at coordinate 92,932 of PVKU01002290.1, forward strand.
GTCGAGTTGTACATCAAGCCTCCTGGCTTCTGTCCTTCCTTATTAACAGCCCGTAATCTTAGCAGGGCCCTCGCCTGGGCACTTCCTTTTTGCATGTACAGACCTGGTTTTCCCTGGACATGACGATGGGGGGTTTGTCTTTGTCTTTCTGGGGCTGAGGTTTTAGGGGGTCTAGAAGCTCCTGGCTTCTCTAACAAGAACAGGGGAGAGGGAGAGAGAGGAAGAGAAAACGTTTGGGTTGAAAAAGCACTAGCACTTTTTTCCTGGGAGCCATTGGTGCTGGAAGCTGGGTTTAGTAATAACGGTTCTGACCGAAAACCTCTCTGCCTGCAGGTGCGAGATCCTGGGGTTCGTTCCCGCAGACCCAGTCTACTCCCGAGGATGGAAGTCAGCTGAGTCATCATAATGAAGTCACTGCTTTATATTATACTTTCCCAAGTCACCCCTCTTGGACTCCCAGGGACTTTCCTTTATTTTGACCCCATTTCAACAACAACAAAAAACTTTTAAATAGGGATAACTCTTTTAAGTAAAGTGTTTGACAGCTTTTCCTTAAAGCTCTTGCCCTGCTGAGAAGGAAGGAGATGCGTGTGTTGAAAGGGCAGTTTTATGGACTAGGTGGCTCCGTCAGGTCTCTTGTGTGTATAGCATCATGTTCGTAACAAGGGTACTGATGGACTCTTTGCTCCCAGAAGGCATTGACTCTGTCTGTCTGGGGAAGCGTGGTCCACACTGTAGCTCTCGAGATAGTGTTAACGGGAATGTAACCAGCCACCCTTTCAGGAGAGCTTCAACCAGACTCTTGGAGACTCTGTTCCAGTTGTCTATCACCATCTAACAAAGTACCCCCAAACTTAGTGGATATAAACAACAACTGACTTATACCTCACGGTTCTGTAGGTCAGGAATTTAGACAGGGCTCAGCAGGGCTGCTCTTCTGCCCCTGGCGGCACTGCCTGGGATCGGTAGGTGGTATGCAGCCCAAGACTGGCTTGGTCTGAAGACCCAAGATGGCTTTGCTCACATGTCTGGAGAAGACAGGTTCTCTTAGCAGGCTGCCCAGGCTCACCTGAACTCCTCTTCCCTTTCCATGTTTTCTCAAGGACTCTCCAGGGGTCTTTCCAGCAAGTATTGAGCTCCTGGTGTAATTGTTCAGGGACCCAAGCAGGAGTGTATCTGGAGACAGTGAGTAGAAATCGTACAGCCTGAGCCTGGACCCTGGCTCTGTATCACTTCTGCCACGTCCGGTTGGTCATACCCACCATCGTCTGCTCAGATTCCAAGGTAAGGAACATACCTTAGGATCACAGCTGAGGGAAAGATTCCAGGGAAAGGAACATATCTCAGGATAAGAGCTGAGTTCCCAGTCTGGTCCCTAGAGAAGAAGTTACCAGCAACACATGGAAAGGCCTCAAAGAGATGCTGCATGTAGCCTCTTGATAGACAGTACCAAAGGTTAATGCCTTTGGAGAAGTCAGAATGGGGCCAGCCTGTGAGTCTCGATATGAACTCAGGCTTAGAAAGTGACAATCACAGAAATATGAATCTTAACATCCGAAAATGTTAAGGCAAAACAGGGTCTCCAGAGAGAGAGAGATCCTGAGACTGGGGCTTCATCTTTGCTGCCTGCCTATGAAACTCAGGGCAAAGCCTTTAAATGGATGTCAGTCTCTGCTACCAGTTACCTGTACAGATGGCCCTTTGCGGCTTGGGAAATAGGGTAGTCCAGAGTCAAGGATGGCGCTCCCACCCAGCGGAGCCAGCCATGAGCTGCTGCCTTCTTTTGCTTAATAGGGGGCTCCTAGAGAGTCACCAAGAGCTACGGTTACCACTGCCTCCATCACATGGGGTCCTTCTTCAGGAATCTGAGGTACAGCAGTGCATCTCTATCAGAGGTCTCTCCTGCATCTGTGAATGGTACTGTACTCTCAGCACTTACCGTTTAGGTCTCGGGGGAATCCAGAAGCAGTAGCTCCTTCCTTCCTACCAAGCCACCTTTTCCCTGCCCCTATTATTGCCATCTGTTTAGTCAGTTACCAATACTCTGGAGTGATAAACTTGAGATATGGTGTACACCAATTCTCCTTCCATTTTCTCTCAGCTTGGCCCCTGGAGCCCCTGTTCATAAAAATAAACTAGACTTAAAAAAATGCAGATTCCTTGGATCCCCTTAAAAAGAGATTCTGATTCAGCAGGCCTGGGTTGGGATCTGTATTTCCCATTTTCTTACTGGTGACTTTGATGGGTACCTTCTAGATCAGAGATTTTCAACCAGTGTGCCACAAGAATTTTTAAAATATGCAATACCTGACTATTTAGTCAGGGCCCCTGATCTCTTTCCCCTCAGATTGTCAAATAAAAATAATGACAATAGCCAAACACAACAATAGCTCTCTAGCGTGAAAGCCCTGTCTTGAACCATAAATATATAACAGAACTGCACCTTACTGGTAACATCACATAATAAGGTTGTGTCTGATTGGTTAGGCACCTGATTTTTTAAAAAGTCACTTTGGAGCAAAAAGGGCAGGTAATTACTATTATTTTTTGTGTGTCTGTGAATCGTTGGCAAAAAATATATTTTTGGTGTGCCACAGAGTCTTAGTAATTAGTGTATGTTTGCCATGAGATGAAAAAGGTTGAAAATTGCTGTTCTAGATACATTTTATTAACTCCCAGCTATGCTGGGTCCTCATTTCAAAGGGACAGGGCAATTAGCCCTCTCAGTTGGTGAGACCAGCTTGGTTATTGAGGAGACAAAGGCCCGGGGTGTGTTTTCTATAGCTAGAGGCTGACCCATGACCTTAGCCAGCTGCCTTGCAAATGCCATTGGTCACCAGAGCAACCCAGCTGGAGAGGGTTAATAGTTTAGAGCAAATGCATCTTCACTATTAGTGTGAGAGGGGAGGGAAAGACAACTCCATACCAAGAGCAGGCCATACTGGATCTGTCACCTCTGCACAACATCATCATCTTTTATGCAGAAAATATATAATGGAACTAGACACCTCCTTGGAACTTGAGTCTGCCATCCCCAAAAGGGTCCCCTAAAGGAGCCCCACCCTAACCCCTTTATTCCAAGGGTATTTTTTGTTCAAACCAAGATGAAATAATACATCTCTGCTACATAGTGGTTCAGGTACAAGCACTGGATTTAAAGTTGGAGTTGGGGCTTTAGTATTTATGAGTGGTATGCGAACAAGTAAATACATGAACCTCTGTGCCTCAGTTTCATCATTCTGCAACATTATGACAAAATTAGTACCTGTCTTGTTTTTAGGATAAAACATGAGAGAGTATTTTGTAAAGTACTAAACTTTGTATAGTGTGTGCTGCATAGTAAGCGCTCAATAAATATTCACTATTGTTATTAGTGCAATTAGGTTTATGAATGATAATTTCTTTCTCACACATGGCGTTCCTTCTGGTCTCCAGCTTCAGTGAAAGGCATCATTGCACTCCAGTTGGCTAAGATGTAACAGGGGCATCTTCCTTCCCCACTCCCTCCTCTCCAACCCACAGCCATGATCCAGTTGTATCTCCAACCCTGCCCATTCTTCTTATTATCCATAAAATTACCAGCTCATTTTGTTTTCCTCACCTCTAACTTCATGACCGACATCACCCCCAGCTTGTCTCCCCTCCAGTAATTTCTCCTCCAGTGATCATTCCCCAACTTTGGTCCAGAGGGACCATTCTCAGAGATACATCTTAGTAACGCATTCTGTTTAAAGAACTTCCTGGTTTTCACTTCCCAAGACACATAGTTCAAATCCTTTGCTTGGCATACAAAGTCCTTCACACCTTGTCCCAAATGTCCCTTCAGGCACTGCTATTACTTTCACTCTGTGTAATATGTACCGATCAGAATCCCATGACTATGTAGATGGACTCCTGTGATTTCCTCTGTAATATGTTTTCCTTTTGGTCAAGACATCCATCACCTTCTTTTCTCCATGGTAAGTCTCAGGTACTCCTTAAAGACCCAGTTGCGATGCCAGAGGGCCATCTTTTTAATGCCCTTAGGAAGAATCAGTCTCCTCTTTCTATACATTCCCCTCTGCCCCACTCACCTCGAAGTAGGGACTTAATCTCATAGGACTTCTTCTCAAAGCTGTACTGTAAGTACCTGAGGTTCAGGCTAATGTGATTAAGCACCCAGGCTCTGAGGGCACACATTCCTAAGCTTAACTCAAGTCCTGACCTATGGTGCCTCATTTCTTCCTCTATGAAATGGGAATAAAGGACATCTTTACAGAGTTATTGTAAGAATTAAATGAAACCATGCAAACAAGCTTTGTAACACAGCATACCAGGGCTAAATAAACACTAACTACTTTTTGCTTGCTTTCTTGGCTCTTGTTGCCTGTAGGTCAGTCTTCCATTCGAGACCATGTGAGTTATTGAGGGTAGACCCTTGCCTTTTACACTGCCCTAGCTCCCAAGGGAAGGCCTGGCACTTAACAGCTGCTCAGTGAATGTTAAAAATGAGTTACTTCTAGTCCTGAATTAATCATTAATATATCACCTGATATTCTACTATCTGAAACGTAGTAGAAGTCCTGATCTCAGAAACAAGGGCCCTGCCTGCCTCTGTATTCCTTGCCCCCTTTCTTCATTCCTGTTTCCTCCATGCCTCTTTCCCTTTCCTACCTTCCTTCTTTCTTTTTCTTTCTCTCTTTCATTTTTAGTTATTCCTTTTCTTCTTAGCTACATGAATGATAATTTATTAATTTATAATGAAAAAATAAGCTGGTCATATGGATAAGAAATACTTCTATCTTAGTGATAAGACATTCTATTCTCATTTGCAAGGTACTTGGGAGTGTGGATCATAATTAAAGATTACATGACTTATTTGGTGAGGAATTAAAACCCTCTGCCAACAGCCACACAAGGAAATCATAAAGTAGATTCCCCAGCCTCAGTTCTAAGCCTGAGAAGATGGTACTTGCAGCTGATTGCTTGATTGAGATCTTATTAAGAGCCAGAATCACCCAGGTAAGCTGCTCCTGGACTCTTAAACCTCAGAAACTATGTGACTAACAGGGATTATTTTTTAAAATAGAAAAATTATTATTAATATGGTTAGAATCATATATGTTGGTAGTACAAATTGAAATAGTGTAAAATATTATAAAGTAAAACCTAGAATCTCCTCCATTCCTATGCCCCAAACCCAACATTACTATTTTCTTTAGACATACAACGTTATATCATACCCTGCATCGGTGTATTCCGAAGCATAGTCCAGTGAGTGCATCAGCATCACCTGAGAACTTGTTAGAAATGTGAAATACCAGGTTTTGCCCCAACCTATTGAATCAGAAATTCCAAGGTGGGTTCAGCAACCTGTGTTCTAACAAAACCTTCGGATCTTCTGATGTGTGATAAAGCTTGACTCCCTATCATTCTGAAGCTGCTTCTTTCGCTCAGTAGACCTTAGACAACTTTTCATGTCTTTAAACTGCCAGCATGACCTTGTCCTATGTATAGGGTGGGCAACAGTAAGTTTACAGTTGTGAGTAAGCAAAACATGGAGTTTATTCTTGTACTGTTATTTATTAGTAATTATTGTACTATTTATTTGTATTATAACTGTAAACTTTTGCCCATCCCTGTCTATCCCACACTTCATTGGACAATTCCACATCAATGTTTGTTTCTGAGTTTGTTTAGTATCACAAGCAAAGTTAAAATAAAAAGCCTTATGTTATATGTATGTGTGATATGCAGATAGCTAGGTAGGTAGATTGATAGATAGGTGGATAGATAAGTAGAATAAAAATGCTCTAGGAAAAATTCCTAAAAGTGGTATAGTTGAGTCAAAGAGTAAGTAAATTTTGCATTAGGACAAATTTGATAAATTCTCTTCAAAAACCTGCACCAGAGTTTATTAGTAACTCTGAAACCTGCTAATCCTTGAAAACTTGTTTCATGTTGGGCATTATTATTAATGTTTAAATGTCACTTTGATGGGTTAAAATCGTTACTCCCTTTATACTGCATTTTTTATGAGTAAAATTAATCATTTTCATAGTTATATTGACTTTTCCACCCTATAAACTGTAGTTTTCACATAATTTTTTTCCAAAATGAAGATTTCAGCAAAGAGCTTATTCTGACTGGTTTGGGGTCGTTACAAGGTTTGAAAGAAAACTGCATTATTAGCAACTTGCTGATTGCCCTGAATGTTTTATTATAATTCCCAAGGCATGATTGATCACAATAAAAAAATTAATCCCCAATCAGCCTTAGTAATGAAGTCATCATCATATTTACATATATGATAATTTATATAATCTTTTAAAATTATTAAATATTTTGGGGGTGACATTGGTTAATAAAATTACATAAGTTTCAGTTTTACATTTCTACTGTATAATATCTCTATATTGTGCTGTGCATTTACCACCCCAAGTCAAGTCTCTTTCCATCACCATTTATTCCCCCCCTACCCTCTTTTACCTCCCCCTTCCCCCTTTTCCCTCTGGTAACCACCATACTGTTGACTGTGACTATTGAATTTTTTTTTGCCTTATTTAATCCCTTCAACTCTTTCATCCAGCCCCACAAGCCCTTCCTCTCTGGCAGCTGTCAGTCTGTTCTCTATATCTATGTGTCTGTTTCTATTTTGTTTGTTAGTTTATTTTGTTCATTAGATTCCACATATAATTGGAATCATATGGTATTTCTCTTTCTCTGACTGCCTTATTTTACTTAGCATAATACTCTCCATGTATCTGTGCTGTTGTAAAAGGTGAGATTTTATTCTTTTCTATGGGTGAGTAGTATTCCATTCTGTGGATGTACCACAGCTTTTTTATACACTTATCTACTAATGGGCACTTGGGCTGTTTCCAAATCTTGGCTATTGTATATAGTACTGCAGTGAATATACGGGTGCATATATTCTTTCAAATTAGTATTTTTTGTTTCTTCAAATATATCCCCAGAAGTGGAATTGCTGGCTCATAAGACAGTTCCATTTTTTAATTTTTAAATGTCACTTTGATGGGTTATTTCCAACAGTATGAGGTAATTCCATACTGTTTTCCACAGTGGCTGCACCAATATGCAGTTTGAGTGTTTTCTTTTCCCCACGTCCTCATCAACACTTGTTGTCTGTCTGAATTAAAGCAGTAATCAAAAAACTTGCAACAAACAAAAGTTCTGGATCAGATGGCTTCACAGGTGAATTTTACTAAACATTGAAAGAAGAACTAACACCTATCCTTCTCAAACTATCACAAAAAATTCAAGGGGAGGGAAGACTCCAAAGCTTATTTTATGAGGCCAGCATATCCTAGTTCTAAAACCAGAGAAAGACACTACAAAGCAAGAAAATTATAAGCCAACATCTCTGATGAACATAGATGCTAAAATCCACCACAAAAAATATTATCAAACTGGGTGCAGCAATACGTAAAAAAAAAATCATACACTATGATCCAGTGGAATTTATTCTGAGTCACAGATGCAAGATTGGTACAATATCTGCAAATGAATGAATATAATAGACCACATAAACAAAATGAAGGATAAAAACCACATGATCATATCAAAAGATGCAGAAAAAAGCGTTTTATAAAACCTAGCATCCATTTATGATAGAAACATCTCAGCAAAGAGGGAATAGAAGGAACATGCCTCAACATCATAAAGGCCATATATGACAAACCCACTGCCCATCATACTCAATGGGCAAAAACTACAAGTGTTCTCCTTAGGATCGGGAACAAGCCGGGGATACCTGCTTTCACCACTTTTATTCAACATAGCACTGATGGCCACAGCAATCAGATGAGGAGAAAAAATAAAAGGCATCTACATTGGAAAGGAAGAAGTGAAACAGTCATTATTTGCAGATGACATGACACTGTATATTGAAAACTCTAAAGATTCCATCAAAACACAACTAGAACTGATAAATGAATTCAGTAAAGTAGCAGGATATAAAATAATTATCCAGATATCAGTTGCATTTTTTATATACCAATAATGAACTATTGGAAAGAGAACCTAAGAAAATAATTCCATTTACAGTTGCATCAATAAAATAAAATAAAATAAAATACCTAGGAATAAATTTTACCAAGGATGTAAAGTACCTATACTTGGAAAATTAAAAACACAGAAGAAAGAAATTGAAGAAAATACAAATAAGTGGAAGCATATACCACATTCATGGGTAGGAAAAATTACAACATTAAAATGTCCATATTATCCAAAGCATCTATACATTCAGTGCAATTCCTATCAAGATACCAATGGTGTATTTCACAGAACTAGAACAAATATTCCAAAAATTTGTACAGAACCACAAAAGACCACAAAAAGCCACAGCAATCTTGAGAAAGAAGAACAAAGTTGGAGGAATCATGGCAACTGAAATAAAACTATACTATAAGCCCACAGTAATCAAAACAGCATGGTACCGGTATCAAAACAGACGTAAAAATCAATGCAACAGAATAGAGAGCCAAGAAATAAACCCACATATTTATGGTCAATTAATATTTGATAAAGGAGGCAAAAACATACAATAGGGTAAAGATAGTCTATTCAATAAACAGTACTGGAAAAATTGTACAGATATGTGCAAAAAATAAAACTAGACCACCTTCTTACAGCATACACAAGAATAAACTCAGAATTAATTAAAGACTTACATGTTACACTTGAAACCATAAAAATTCTAGAAGAAAGCATAGTAAAATCTTGGGCATTTCTCATAGCAATATTTTTTCTCATATATCTCCTCAGGCAAGGGACAAAAGAAAAAATAAACAAACGGGACTAAATCAAACTAAAAAGTTTTTACACACAAAGGAAACCATCCACAAATGAAAAGACAACCCACAGAATGGAGAACACCTTCACTAATTATACATCTGGTAAGGGATAACCTCCAAGATTTATAAAAAAAATACATATAAATCTCAACACCAGAAAAACAAACAATCCAATTTAAAAAAAGCAAAAAACCTGAATAGATACTTTTCCAAAGAAGACATAAGATATATGACTAACAGACATATGAAAAGATGCTCAACATCACTAATCATCAGAGAAATGCAAATTAAAACCACAATGAGATATCACTTCACACCTGTCAGAATGGCCATGATCAATAATTTAGAGAAGGAAATTTAGATGGAAGCTATTGATTGTGAAAGATGTGCCAAAGGCATGAGTTATTGGGACAGTGATTTTTACTACAGTGCATCTGGATCCCTCATGGTTGGTTTACTGAACTAAAGGGGCAGTCCTTCCAAATACCTTTATTAGGTAGGTGCAGTTATTACCCCTATTACATAGACAAGGAAATGGAGGATTAGAGATTGGAGAGTAAAAGTATCATTTTCAAGGTACATGGGTGGGAAGAGGCACAGCAAGGATTTATACAGGCCACTCTAATAGCAAATCCTGTGGCCTTCAAATTCACTTAGTAAATTTGAAGAAGTTCAGAGAGAAAGTGTCCAGGGGAGTCTCCTCTGAGCATTCACTTTCCATCAGCTTGGGTAAATGGGAGGTAATAAGAGATATGAAAACTAGGATGTTGACAATGCAGCAGTTAAGTGGGAGAGAGGAGTCCAAATGGACAGGTGGTTATTTATGGGTGTTGTTGATTCAGAGCTCAGGCTTCAGGTCTGAGTCATCTGTTTGTCCTCCAATGTTCTGTGCTCGAAAGCAATCAAGGTACTGGCCCTGTGTCAGCTTCCCCGAGTCTGATTTCTTTCCCTGAAATCACTGGCTTATTGTCCTGCACAACAGCCCTGGTTATGAATCCAATATCCTTCATTAGGATCCTGCGAACGTTCCTAGAAACACACTCCACAGAAGTTTGGGGGTTTGGGTCCATCAGGATGGCAGTCAGCAAACAGGACCAGAACTGAGTTCAGAAGTTGACTGCAATCGGAAGTTTAGAACCTGTTAAATTGTTCTGTGAATTATGTGAGACCCCTTTGTTGTCTCCCCCCCTTTCTCCTTCACACCTGAGAATGAACAGTGAGGAAAGTGCCCCTTTCTGCAGGCAGGTGTTCATCTTTAGCCTGAGAGGTCAACAGTACTTATCTATCATTGTGGTCACCCAAGAAAATGTAAGTACACATTCTCAGAGATGAGAAAGTTTGTGACATGACCTCAAGTCTCCCCTAATCTAGAGGATTCCATGCTGTGGCAGGAAGCTGGAGAAGATGCCTGAGGCAGAAAATGGATACTTCCAGCGTGGCTACAAGCAAAGGCTTGAGAGGCAGGCCAGCTTGGGTGTTCCTCCTGGCTCCACACTCTCCAGCTCTGTGCCCATGAAAAAGTTTTGTATCTTCTCCTGCCTTACATGCCCGAACCACAAAATAAGAATGAAACGCAGACCTTTGGGTGGCTGTGAAAATCAAATGAAATTCTGCATCTAAAGCACTTAGCACTTGGAGGCCTAACAATGGCTGAGTAAAGCCTAGCTCCTTGTGGACGCTTTGCTGTTGACAACTCAGGGCTTCCCCATTCTCCTGGCTCCTCTCTGTTGTGACAAACTGACAGACAGTGGCTCCAGGTCCTGACTGATCCCTTATGTTAATGGCCCTGACTCCTAAGACAGCTTCCCAGATGCTGTCAGACCTCAGCACAAATTGCTGGCTTGGACTTCACTCTTTACAGAAAGACGGGTCCTGTGTGAGATGGATCTCAGCTTCCAGAATTCACTGTGGGGCTTTTTCTTGCTCATTTACTAGGTGGGCTTCCATTGGCCTGAGGGAGCTACTATGTTTCACAGCCCGTTTTGTAGATCGCATCTGGCCAGATGTTCCTCTGTGTGGGTTCTCTAAGCAACGTGGGAGGGAAGGAACACCCTCGTCTACATGGAATTCCAGCCAAGAGGACTGGTGTTGCACCATCTTCCCCCTAGAACAGCCACCTCCTTTGTTGTTCTCACGGAGCAAGATTGTATACCAGACTGAAAGTTCAGAGGCAATGGTTCTGAGACCACATTTCCCCCTTCCATTAGGTACATGCTACTGCCTGCTTCTTTTGACGACACAGACTTCAGTGTCTGGGACATCTTTCAAGAAAGGAGCCCAGTTGTGTATCTACTACAAAACACTGCAATAGATGTTCCCTGAAGTGACCATGGAAGGGGTTATGTCTAATGGCCCGGGGAACCATAAGCCCTTGTTTGCTGGAGACAGTCCCATCCAACATCTCATTCAGTCCTATCCAATGTCCCATCAGCAGCCCTCCATTCTACCCAATTTGAATCTGGAAGTATATGAACATCTTAGTCGTGGCTCAGAGTCAAGACATTTTCCCCCAGGGGCCAATTGTAAACACGTGGTTTGCATGGGGAGCCTGTGGGAAGCTGCATCATCCTGACTCAGAGGGAGAAGGGCAGCTGTAGAAAGTCATCATCAAGATGTCAACTGCCTCATGAACAGGACTGCTAGAGTCCCAGAAAACAGAGAGAGAGAGGGACTTGGGACAGGCTGAGAAGAGGAAATGCCAGAGTGACTGTGCTTCTCTCCCCTGATTGAGGAACTTGGGTCCTAAAGTCCAGTGTGCACTGCTGACTGCCGGCGATGTGCCAGGCCTGGTGGAAGGTGATGGAGAGGTCACCCCCTGGCCCTGATAAACAGTGCCTCATCAAAGACAAGAGGTTTCGGTTTCATAATTTCCTGTGCCACGCTACCTGGAGAGGGTGAACTTAGGCTGGGGATAGGAGTAAAGGGGCAAGGGACCGCAGCAACATTAACAACAAAAACAGAAAGAATGGAAGATAAGCTAGCTCCTTTAAGTGGTGCACGTAAGATATGCGGGCTGTGCTAGGTTTATCACAGGCATTGTCCTATTTCATTGCCACACAGCCAGCTGAACTAGAGCACTGTTATTACAGACGAGAACACGGATCTTAGAGAGAGGAACTGACTTGCCCAATGTCACGCTGTCAGAAAGAGGCGAATCCTCTTTGGATGCCCAGTTCTTACATCCAAAGCCTCAGTACTTCGCCATTATGTCACTTTGCCTTTTGGGAGTTATTAGTCTCCCAGTTTACCCCCTTCCAGAAAACATCTTTCCAAACGTCAGCTGGGCTAAGTCTCTACTCTCTGTGCTTTTTGCACCAATAAAACTCTTCCAAGTTTTGCTCTGGTTATTCTTTCTCCTCTAAAGCTACCTCATTCCAGGGTGTGTGTTTGGCTGCCATTTTGCTCCAAAAAGCTTGAAGCATAGGAAAGACTCTTCCTGCAGAAAAGTTAAAATAACATTATTGTAACATCAAATGAGCAGCGATGTATTACTGCTACTCATAGTGGTGGAAGCAGAGATGGTTGTGGTAGTAATAATAATAATAATAATAATAATAATAAAAGGCAGTTATAGGAATTATAAAACCCCCCAACTATACCCAGTGTTTAGGGAACACTTGTACCAGATCCTATTGTGAGCCCTTTACATACATAATAACTCATTCAGTCATCACCATATCACTCAAGGCCTGAACTAAGGTGAGGTGAGAGAGGCTCCTGAGGATAAAATGCAAAGAGGTGCTCACTGTCAGGGCTGTGAAGAGAAAGCCCCTCCTTAAATGGGGGACCCCAGGTGCCCCACTTGCCTCACCCTAGTCCCAACACTGCCCTGTGGTGGTGGTGGGATATTCACAATGTACAAACCTCTAAAAACATAAACTGGAACTTACAGGGTGTTGGTTAATATTTTGAGGTCACACAGACAGCAAGAGACAGAATTAGAATTCCAATCCCAGGCCCGCTTCCCTAAGTTACGGTTCCTTTAGTTTCCCACAGTCCTTTCACAGGGAACTTGGTAATAGAGTGAGTTCCAGGCTCTGGTACTAGAATGTTTGCTCAAAATCTCAGAATTGCTTAGAGAATAGTCTTGAGAAATGTCAAAAGAAGAAAGAGAGTGAATATGGAGGAGAGGAGAGGATAGAGAGGATGGATAATATAGGGATGAGAGAGGGACAAAGAAAAGAAAGGAGGGAGGGAAAGAGGGAGGGAGGAGGAGGGAGGGGAGTATGTAGGTTGGCTAAGGTTTGTTCAGAAGCCAATGCGAGGAACAACATTGTCCCTGTCTGAGTGTTATTAGGCAGAACACTTTTTTTGTTCACATGACAGGAACCCAGTTCATATTACTCGGGCAAAAGGTGGAATATGTCTTTCTATGTAGAATTCTAGTGTGTAATAAAAGAATAGCTAAAACCAAACTTTAAGTCAGGCACAGACCTAGCTGGCTTCAAGGATAAGTGGAAACTGGGACTAGAACTCTCTAGCAGCACCAGCACCAGCACCAGTATCAGCAGCAGCATCTTTTCTGCAGACTGTGGGGTTTGTGCTCAGATGGAAACTCAGGCGACCTCCGCTGGGGTGTCACACTGACATTCTCATGTTCAATATGCAGACGGGGCCTCATTACCTGTGTGATGACAATCATGTTACCAGAAAGAATAAGATGAGTGCATACATTTTTGTGCTGTAGTATTTCTAGGGATGGAGAATTAATATCTGGTGATATACTTGTTGCTCTAAACCCTTCCCCTTTTCCCCTGAAATTCCCTCCCCTCTCCCCTCTGGTGACTGTCAGCCTGTTCTCAAGTTCAGTGTCTTTGGTTATATTTTGCTTGTTTGTTTATTTTGTTGATTAAATTCCTGTTAAATGTGAGATCGTATGGTATTGTCTTTCACTGACTGGCTTACTTTGCTTAGCATAATGCTCTCCAGTTCCATCCATGCTGTCGCGAAGGGGAGGAGCTCCTTCTTTCTTTCTGCTGTACAGAATTCCATTGTGTAAATGTACCATAGTTTCTTGATCCATTCATTTACTGATGGGCACCTAGGTTGCTTCCAACACTTGGCTATTGTAAATTGGGGTGCATAGGTTCTTTTGGATTGGATTGCAACAAGTATAAAAGACACATGGACAAAAACTAGGGGGGTGGAAATGGGAGGGAGGGAGGTGAGGAGGGCTGGGGTAGTGGGCTGGGATGGGAGTAAAAGACAGAAAACTGTACAAGAACAATTAAAATAAAAAATTTTAAAAAATAAATAAATAAAAGGAAACTATCTGGTGATAAATCAGCAATAACAAAATCATAAAACTGACATGATAGGATAGGTGGGAATTTGACAAGTAAAAGTGTAAAACCAGGACTTTGAAAGGGAGGGCCTGGTATGGGCAAATGTCTGGAACATGTAAATTTCAGGGCATAATCAGCTATTGCGTTTGGCTGGATTGTAGATTATAAATCATGATGTCATGGTGGTTAGGCAGAGAAAGTAAGTGACAATATTGTGGTGGAGAACTTTGAATAGAAGGATGAGGAATTGTATTATTGAATGTTATTGATTTGTTTATTCATGTATCACTTATTTATTCATCAATAAATATTTACAAAATACCTACTGGGCACCTAATAAGTCTGTAGTTGGAAAGAAAATCATGAAATGTGAATAGTTCCCGGTTTGAAGAAGTTGCTCATGTAAATAATAGACGTGAGGAGCTGAGAACATCTTTTATTGCTCAGATGATATTAAAGAGTCCTTATTCTGGGACTTTATAGAATATTGCTATAGTGACAAGGGTAGGCTCTTAATTTGCCTCTGACTTTTGATAAAAACACTGTTGTGTAAAGGAATCAGGGAAACTCTGAGGCTTTTTGAACAGGACAATGACATGATCAAGCCCAATGTGGAACAACGCTGATAAATCTTACATACTCCAAAGCTTCCCACATGGTTGACAAGTCTTGGTCAGGCCTTCACCACAAGGTGACTTCTGCATCTACCTAATATTACTTCCTGCTCCTCCCTTCCAAAAGCCATCATCCCTAATAAAAAAAAATCATATGACAATTGTGTCTCAGTATCTGCTTGTGGAGGGCTCAGTCAGTGACCTTCAGAATCTAAAGCAAATACTGGACATGTAAAAGGAGACCAATGTCTTTTTTGTACAAAGACATTGAACAGCCCCAAGCTAAGTATTTTATTCACTCATTAAATAAAAGTCAAGCACCTATGTACTGTGTTTCAGGTTCTGTTTTGGGCTCTAGAGTTTGACATAGATGGAGTTGGTGTTGCTGCCCTTGAGAGCAATAAATCAGGGCAGTGGAGCTACCACAGTATGCAAAATGTTACGGAGAATGAGAGTATGTTAAATGTAATACATGATACAGAGGTTAGTAACTTTTATTTTCCTTTCAAGAATGATAGAAGGGAAGCATTTAAAGAGATGAGGTATTGCTTGAAACACTATGACTGAGACTGCTGATGCTCGTAATGTCTGGGTTCCCCCCTACCCCTTGGCATTCAACTTGACTGCAGATCTCATCCTTCTAGCAGAAGTGGCACAAAGGAATTATTACTGCCCAATGTACTGTGAGTAGAAGTGGTGTGCACCACTTATACCATCCTGGGGCATAAAACTGTTCACCGAGGGTTGTCCATTTTATCTGCCTCCACGTTGCAGCAGAGTGGAGAGGAAGGCAGGGACTCTGAGCGTAGCAGAACCCAGAGATGAAGGGAGCGTGGGTGCCTGTTTGATTGCATGGCACAGAGACCCTTCATGTCGACCTCCACTGTACCCTGATATAGGCAAGAAGTAAGCTTTCTTGTATCAAACCACTGAGATCTTGGAGTTCTCCAGTTGCCTACTCCAACTAAAATATAAGGTGTAGAAACTAAGAGAAGATTTTCTTCTTAGTGTGAGAAAGTCTTTACTACATTTAGAGGCTGAGAGATGGTGCCATGGAAGGTAAATTGAGAAGGCAAATGAGTAGGTAATCGTTAAAGCAAATTCCCTGTGGTCTTAAGAGCAGATGACCCAGAACTGGAGCCTCTGTCCTCCTGTGTTTTGTTGCCAAGAATGAGAATAATATTGGTCATTTTTTAGTGGTTTTACTACTAATTATTAACTGGAGAGAAGTTATGAGTAAGGAACAGGGATAACAAACATGTGAAAGTAACAAAGATTCAAGAATCTTTTCATGTTGTTACACATATGGTTATGGGAACATAAAATGGCACACATGAGTTTAGGTCCTGGCTTTGCTGTATCTTAGCTGTGAAGTAGAAAAACAATTTATTCTGAGATTATTCATTCAACTGGATTGTAAACACAGGTAAACTGGTAAATGCCTCACATGGATTTCATGTGTATGTTTGAAGACATAATGAGATGTCATATAAATTGCACTGGGAAATGTATGGAATATTTTTAAAATCACAATAGCTAATCTTTATTGAACGCTTATTCTGTGTCAGGCACTGATTTAAGCAAAATATAAGCATTAAATAATTTATTTCTTGTAACAACTCAAGGAGGTATGTTCTTTCATTGTCCCCAAGTTTATGAATAAGGAAATCCATTCAAAAAGCATTATTTGTCAGTACTCATCAGAGAATATAGAGAATATATATATATATATATCGCTACTCTCCTTAATAATCATATTTTGTTTTATAATAAGAAGATAAAATGAATGTTATTTGTTAAAACAATGAAAATATTAGCTTATAATCCTTTAGAGACATCTAGAAGTGTGGTTCTTAAAGGTAACATTTACCGAATCCTAACCTTACTAATCCTTTGGCAAAGGTCCTGAGGCTATTCTCCAAGATACCTTCATGGCACATAGCCCTACAGGGAGCATCAACCAAGTTGGAGCAATGGCTGCTCTTAGCTCTTTGAACCTCCAGTTTGGGTGGTAACCAGGTCAGGGTCCTCCAAACCCTTCTAGGCTTCTCCCCCAGACTGTCTCATGGGTGTTCCCCGCACTCCCCATCAAGGAGAGCTGAGTGTTCTTGGAACAAGCCATTCCACCGGGGACTCCCTGAGAACCTGTATAGAATACATCTCAGAATTGTCCTGCTATGAGTCAAGGGAGTTGGGATATTGGCGCACCAATTTCTATTACTGAATGTTTAGGGGTTAGTCTAAGTGAACACCTTGGTTTCTCAGGCTGCCCAGTGCAGCGGGCCAAGGTTCTTCTTTGGCCACAGGACACCCTGTGGCAGAGAGACACAGTTCCCTTTGGCATCAAAAGAAACTGTCAGCTGGTGACTTCTGAAGTAAACCAAGGTGACGGGGCCGGGCACCTAAAGAATCTGCTACACATGTCAACAAAGTAAGTAAAATGACCCATTTAAGGATTTTGCACATAGGAAGTGCTCAGTAAATGCTGGTCTCATGATGAAAATGGCAGCATTAGTACTGTCATACCTGGTGCAGAACTCACATTAAAATCCAAGTCTTTTGAGTCCAATTCTCAGAGTATTTTAATTAGTAAGAAAATCTTAAGGTTTCTCTTTAGTTGTCCTCCTTCCTCCAGCTCTTAGAGCTGCTTTGGCTAACTCTTAATTTCTCATTCTCTGGATA
Source organism: Anoura caudifer (assembly GCA_004027475.1). Taxonomy (NCBI): domain Eukaryota; kingdom Metazoa; phylum Chordata; class Mammalia; order Chiroptera; family Phyllostomidae; genus Anoura; species Anoura caudifer. The sequence goes on from PVKU01002290.1 coordinate 110,308, forward strand.
GTAATAATTAAATGGGAACCATTTGCAGACTAAAATTTACATCTCTGAAATTCTGTACTTTGCTTCAGGAAAACCCCCAAACTCCCATTAGCCTCTATCGTTCCTTTATTTCTTTACTTGATGCCACTTAAGGCTCTGGGGTCAAGAGATAGACATATTGTGCATATGAAGGTTCCCAAGAGGTGAACTACAGTCAAAGTTTGTTACCCTGGAAGACTTCAAGCCCTTTTAGCTGCTCAGTAGAGATCGCATCCCAGAATGCAGGCGGGTCTCCAGGACAACTGGGGTTTGATGGTTCACTGAAGGATGGCCAAAGCAGCTGCATGTTGGTGCTCCGGAAGTCCCACACTACTCTGCAAGAGCTCTTGGTTTGGAAATACAAAACATATTTTCTACAAACATTTTTTCTCCTCAATTTTTAATCACACGTATATTGCAAAGGAAATGTATCCCATCTGGGTTGTTTTATTTAATAATTCATTTATACTTTTTTTTATCATCCAAATAAAATTTTGAAATCTACTTGGTGTTGCACATTAACAAAAATACTGGAAGAAGATATTTGGCAAAAGGCAATGCTTCTGCTCCTCACGCTGCAGTGACTTTGGGTCACTAAGATGGCCTCAGAGTCCGCACAGTGAGTCAGCCATGTCTCGAATTCCTTTGAGGGACCATTCCAGCTCCCTTGGTGTCAGAGACAATGGGCTTGACTCATCTAATTCTGTTAATCACAGAAACTTGGCAAAGAGAAGAGTGTGGTCAAAAGAGGTTAAAGGACCTCAGATAACAACGAGTCTCACCTTGCTGTTATTTTACAGCTGAGGAAACTGAGCCCCAGAGGGAAAAAATTCTTTGCCTACTGACACATGGTTAATTAAAGGCAGATTTGGGGCCATAAACTAGGTCTCTGGAGTCCAGAAGCTGTATAGAGGTGTTCTTTCTACCCTCCCTGTTGTACAGTATCAAAGCACCAGTGCAAAATTAGACTGCAAAGCCAACACCCTAAGTGTATTGAAGAGTCACAGACCATTATGGATTTGGGTAGAGGGTAAAGGGATAGCAGAAGTTTGAAAAAGAGGTTTCCTCCCTGCAAGTGTACAGACTCCAGGAGAGATCGGCTTCATGTTGTATTTTAACTATTTCCTTGATGATAATGACTTTGGGGATGTTACTTAACAGCTCTGAGCCTTTGTTTCCAAATCTGCAAAATGGGTTAAAATTTGCACCCATGCATTGCATTTTTGTGAAAATTAAGTTAAAGCCTGGATGTAAAATCACTTGGTGTAGTGGCAACCCCAGAGCAAATCCACAAAAAATAATCATTTTTTCTTACTATTATTGTTCTCACCATTACTCAGTGGTCCTACTGAGTAGTGGGCAGTGTTTCCTGAACTGTGTTTTCTGACATGCTATTTCTAGGAGACCTGGATTGGTTTTATAAAAAATAAATATGAGGAATATATCTCATATTTTCATATGTTTTGAAAATACTGCATATGACACAGTTTTCTTGGAGATTCTTAGTGCAGAAAATGCAATTGGTAAACTCTCTGAAAGGCACACAGGAGAGCAACCTGTCATATTGTGTTGAATGCAAACATTACCAGAGGTCACTGACTTTTTCTTCTAAGAACACACATAAATTTACACTCTGTGGAAGAGCTTTCTGCTGCACATCAGTCTGGGGAATGAAGGTTTGAGAGTGATAACAGGTAGATACGACCTGTAATGTACAGAGGATCATGACCCATCACGACAGAATGTGTGAAGGTGAGTACTAAGGAGCATTTGTCTTCAATGGGGACACTCACGGTTGTCTTCATGGAGAAATATTAAAGCAGGAGAGGTTTGGTTGAAGATTAAAGTGAGGAAGTTCCTGAACGCAGAATCAAAAAATTGCTAAGGAGTTCCAGAGAACAGCAAAATCCAACTTCACCCCTCCAGCTGTGGGTGTGAGTGGGAAGAAGCACTGGCTGGAGATTTGGGGACCAGCTTATCTTCTTTTCCCCCCTGAAGGGCAGGAAGCATCCTGGGTTCATTGACAACCTCTAGCACAGGGCCCAGGACTAAGTAGGACTCAATAAATGTGCACTGAGTTGAGACCAGATCTAAGTGGATGTGAAAAGCCATGATAAGGAATCTGGATGTTATTTGGCAGACAATGGGGAGCCGTCGAAGCTTGTTGCTCAGGGGAGTGACATGTTCAGAAGTGCACTTTCCAGAGATCGGTTTGGCAGCATGTGGGGGATGGAACCAAGGAGAGGGAAAGTGGAGGCAAGAATCAACCTAGAATCCATGCCTGATTTCAAACCGGAAGTGTACATCCCTGCAACTGGATGCAGGGATGAGCAGCAGGAATGGCGGTGCCGATGAAAACATAGCTGCAGAGGTAGAAGATTAACACAACCTTCTTTAACTACAATTCATTTTTAAAAAGTCAAAAGAGGAAAATTAGCAAGGATTCACAAAAAATTCCACACTGTAAAGAGAAAGAGACAGATCCGGAGGCTCCAAGGCTCAGATACCTGGCAACTGAGAGAATGACTATTGTGGGCAGACAGAAGAAAGGGGAGACATTGGAGCAGATTGAGTTGGGAAGAAAGACAGCTCGGTTATGGCTTTGAGTTGACTTTGAGCTGTTGGCAGGGCATCTGAAGGCACAGACCAGAAAGCATTTGGGAATGTGTGATGGAAGCCTGGAAGAGAAATAGGAGAGGAGATGTAAATTTAGGATACACCAGTGTGGAGTTGAGATCAGAAGTTCTGTGAGTATGTAACAGTGGCTCTTTACAGACTCGGGATAAAGAGCGGAGAAGGTCAAAGACATGGGCACCACTGTTCACCATTGTCTACACCTGCAGCCCAATGCAGCTTGCTCCCTGCCCACTCAAAGGAAGATGCTTCCCGTAGTCATACCTCTGTCCAGTTCGTCAGTCAGCCCCGTAGGACTGATTTAGCAACCCCCCCGCCCCGGGCTGGAGTCTGGACACGATCTTGCTCTTTTGTTTGGGAGGAGCCCCAGACACCCACCAATCAATTGAGCTATTTCCCTGCTTCAATAGCTGTCTTAGGAATGCAAGCTCCAAAATCAGACTGCTCGGATTTAAATCACAGCAGTAAGGGCGTGCAAGAGGTTTTGAACCTGTCTTCTTTTTCATTTTTCTGCAAATTTGGAATACATATAGTGTCTATGTGTCTGGTTATAAAGAGTAAATGTAAGGCATTTAGAAAGTTCTTGACATATAGTAGGAGCTCAATATATTGTGGCCATTATTATTATTATTTTTTTATCACACCAGACATTTGCACCGAGTGCTGATGACTGGGCTTATGCCTCAGTTTTACAATGATTGAACACCTGAAGCCCTTTTCCCCTTGCAGAATCTTGAAGCCCTTAGTTTAGCTTGTGCTGGGCGTCTCCTTGGCCCCCTCTACCTCTTCTCTGCAGACAGCACTACACACATCACCACTGTCTGGACATAGCAGCTGCTACCTCCCTCCTGTCACTTATTCATTTAGTTTTTGAATCATCTATCCAATTTCATTTATTTATAGAGTATCCACTTTGTGCTAGGTATCCTCTCCACAGCCACCAGATAACACTACCTGGAAACGGAGGTATCCGCGACTTTGCCTTTCTGGACACTGTGACACTGTGATTTTCCACTGCAGCCACCGAGAGAGCAGGAAGTTCTGGAAGCATGCCCTCGGGTGCATTTCTAGTTTGCTCTGAGGCTGAGCCTTCAAACTCCTCCAGTAACGAAACTGTGCTTTCCTGCGTCTTCCCAAGACTTGCGAGCAACTGGTGGGCACAGAGTAAAAACCCAGTAAATTCATGCTCGTGACTTGGGAAGATATACAAAAAGGTCAGCATTGCTTTTATCCCCATGATGACTCAGCCTAGAAGACATCTTTCTCCCATATCTGTTCACATCTGCCCTGATACCTCATAAAACCTTGCCCCAGATAGTCATTAACGAGGTGGCAACATGGATATCAGGGGCCCAGGGGAGGCATTCTGTTTGATGCTCTGCATGAAGCAAATGCAGACTTGCTCTTTGTGAAGGTATAGGGCTCACTCTGAACCCCTGCTGGACAGTCTCTCCTTGTAAACTCAGACATGAAGTCAGGGCAATATGACCGCATGGGGGAAGCACAGCAGGGGAGCGTTGGGGTGGGGTGCACGCACAGGAGTGGAAAGATGCAAACAAAAAGAAGGGTTTCGTGTGTGGCTGACACGGAACGGTGAATGCGATCCCCATCAGCAGAATGCCCCCTACTCTGTGCTTTGTGTGTGCATGCATCCCAGCTTCTGCGCCTCCCTCCGAACTTCTGACTTACAGTGAAGGGTGGGGAGGGGCACTGAAATGCAGTAAATGTATACCCATGCGTGTACCTGCCTTTTCCCTCTCCGTATTTGTGAAGCACTTAGTACCATGCCTGGTATGTGGCAAATGCTGAGAAAATTTGTTGAACGAATGAATGAATAAATGAACAATAAAAAATTAGGGCCGTTTAGCAGGGAGAAGGACCTACCACTTTCATTTCTTTTTTCTTTACATGACACCAGACCGAGGCAAAGGATGGGGACGAAGCACTTTAGAGCTTTACTCTCGGATGACCTTTCAGATCCCCATTGTTGATGCGGCTGATTCACAGCAGTTCTGGGGAGGTGACCTTCTGCCACCAAAGATGGGTTAGCCCCCAGCACAGGGGATGTAGGGAAGCCAGATCTCTCTCCTTGGCCCAGGTGTGGCAAGTCCTTTTCTGACACCCCCCACCCTGCCTTACACACACACACACACACACACACACACACACACACACACACAGACTCAGTGGTGGGAAGCAGACCCCACTTTGGAATGGAGAAGGCCACTTTGTCCCACCCAATGGGGACCATCGAAATCAGATCAACTGCAGCCAAGCTGGGCCATCCGAACATGTCTTTGGGTTTTCCTGTATGTATGAGATACCAAGCATCTCTCTACTGTTTAGAAACCAACTGCAGTTCAGTGGAAAGATCACTGAAGTTGCAGTATCAGCAGCAAATAGCTTTTGAGCACCTAGATGTATGGGGCACAGGAATCCAAGAAGCAGAAACTGTTACTCTTTGTCTTTAATACATTGAGCAATAAGGCCCAGAGAGCTAACTTCCCTCACCTGGGGTTCCAGGCAAGTCAGTGGCAGAGCTGGGACTGCCTCTTGGCAGGTGGCCTCAGGAGCAACACTCTTAAGCCCAGCACTAAATAATCATACCTGCACCTACATCTAACTTCAGCACCAGTCACTGTGGTTTTAGGTCTGTTACATGCACTAGACTTCAGTTTTCTCATCTATAAAATGAGAAACAACAACCTCGCCTGGTCCCATAATTGTAAGGATGAGGTGTGCAGAGCACAGGTTAGTTTTCTCCCCACTATCCTGGTCATTAAGACAAACTCATAAGGGATGCTCCTGTCACAAGTTCAGCAATCTCCGTCTCCCTGCATCAGAGAATCGTTTTCCCTGGCACGGGAAGGGCTGCTGGGAAGCTGTTGCGTCTCAGGATGAGGGAGAAGCCATTCTCGAGAAGTGCGCACAGGGCAAGCTCATTCATAAAACAAACATTCAAGGAGCTTCAGCAAGAGGCTTGGGCAGCGGCAGCCACAGCATCAGGGACTCCGCAGTTGGTTTATTAGAACCTGGAGCCCCTCTGGAGGCCTGCAGGGAGTGGGGCTGCGGGGGGGCGGGGAAGGGGGGAGCGGTGCAAAGGCCAGCTGGCTCTCTGGCAACAAAGTCAACATCGCCCCAGATGTCTGCCCTGGGGTTGAGGCCATTAGCTCCAGTTTACCTGCTCACTTCATTTTTCAAAATTAGCCACAAAAGCCTCCCGTGGAAACACAATGGGAAGCATTTCTTAGTAGGAGTGGGGGTGGGGGTGGGAAGAAAACAAACTACATCTTTTTCATGCACTCATGTGGAGTTTCTGAATGTTCCCCCAGAGTGCTGGAGCCGGGGCAGGCATGTTCCTGATTGCTCCCACATGGATGCTGTGGGAGCCCCACTTTTCTTTTGGCTCCCAGATGCACCTCAGCTAAGGCCAGCTGCTGTTGCCACCCTTGCCTGGGCACCCCAACACTGAGCCCAGCAAGGCACTGACTTTCTCATCTTCTTGCTCCTTTTCCTGGGGGATAGTATTACAGTTTAAATTCCTGGACTCACTTTGAGGGTTGCTTAGAGATGGTATTAACTTTCAACCACCTGATTTAATCTTTTCTCTCACTCCCACCTTCCCCCACTGCTGCTCAGACAAGGCAGAGGGCAAAGGGGAGAGGTGAGGAGGTTAAACGCTTGTCTGCAGTGACATCTTTTCATCAGACTGTGCTGAGAGCAGGGCCAGACAGGAGTGGCTGAGGTGTCGGTGGGGCCGTGATGGGTTGTCTGACTGTCTCTAGGCTGCCTGTATGGCCCAGTGTGAGCTTAAATGGGAGAAACCGGGAGGGGGAGTGCAGAGGAAATAGAATGTGGAAAGGAAAGATGAACAAAAAGATAAATAGTAAAACACGAGGCTGTGCGGTGGGCGCTGTCTGGGCAAGGTGCATTTTTGCCCTGGGCAAGTGCTTCTAATGTGCAAATCAATAGGAAGTTATGCAACAACCTACTATGTGCTAAAAACAAACAAGATTAAAAAACCCATCCCCAATAAAGAGGAATTGAAAATATTTGTTAAGAGAAGACCCTAGTGCAACCCAGGATGATAGAATGCCCAGCTGGGATTTATTAGCTTCTACTTCTAATCTTTAGGGAATCCAGGGAACAGGAGAGATGCCAGAAGATTGGAAGCTGGGCCCGTGGAATGATTTTATTTACACGTAATTTAGTTATTCATTAAGTGAACTGTTAACTGTCTATCCCTGCTGGAACGTAAGCCCCACAAGGAGAGGACTTTTGTTCTCATCTTCCCCATTGGTGTATTGCAGCACGTAGAACAGTGTCTGCTCCCCAGTAGGTTCTGAGTAATGTTTGTTGACGATGTAAAAAGGGGGAAACAGAGGTGGCCACCCCCGAGACAGTGGTCTGCACGGCTGCAGGGTGCGGGCCAGGTGATGCATGGCTCCCTGTGTGGCCTGAGACTCCCCTCTGAATTCATGAGCCTCTCTCCTCTCCTCGCTCACTTTCTGTGTGTGCTCGTGTGTGTATCACATGTATTTCTTATCCCCACTGAAGAAGGTAATGAAAGATCTTAGTATAAGGGGGAGAGAGAGATGGAAACATCAATGTGAGAAACATCGATCAGTTGCCTACCATACCCACCCTGACCGGGGATCGAACCCAGGACCTAGGTTTGTGTACGAGATGATGCTCCAACCAACTGAGCCACCTGGCCAGGGCATCATCCTCCCCCTTTTAAGAGCTCTTTCCTCCTACAGTCTTAATCTCTGGATCTCAACTCAAGCCAGTTTTGGTAGTGGAGCAGGATGAATAGCAGCCCCCCAAAATATCAGGTCCTAGTGCCCAGAACCTTTAATTATAAGGAAAAAGTGTTTTTGCATATAATTAAATTAAGGATCCTCACTTTGGGGAAGCATTTTGTATTATCCACATGGGTCCTAAATCTAATCACGTGTCTTTATAAGAGGGAAGTAGAGGAGATTTGATAAACGTACAGGAGAGGGCAATGTAAAGATGGAGGTGGGGATTTGAGTGATGACGCGATAAGCCAGGCAAGGCTATAAGCCACTGAAAGCCAGAAAAGGTGAGGAATAGATTCTTCCTAAGAGCCTCCAGAGAGAGTGTTTCCCTTTAAACACCTTGACCTGGGGCCAGTGAAACTGATGTTGAACTTCTGGCCTCCGGATCTGAGAGGGAACGCATCTCTGTTGTGTAAGCCACCCAGTTCGTGGCAATTTCCATGGCAGTCTGGGGAATGAGTACAGGGAGCAAGGCTGGCATGCATTTTTTTTTCCTTGGAGCAGAGGCTGGGGCTTGCTTGGGGCAAGTTGGCCAGGCCAGGAGAAGGGCTGGGACAAGGAGCAAGTTGTAGTAAGGTAAAGCCAGCTGTTGTAAGAGATAAATACAAAATCACAATGCTGTAACACATCAAACATTTATATGTTACTCTTATAAAAATCTGGTTGGCGGCAAAAGTGAGGGTAGTGTGTCTCTTTCATGAGAAGGCCTTCACTGATGGAGGCTCAGCCATCTTTAAGGCAGTTTCTCAGATTGCCTTGGGCACATCCAAGTGTCAGATGGAGAGAGAGGAAAATTTCACTTGACGGGTTTTTACACGTCAAGCTTGTAAATGGTGTACATCGCTTCTACCCATATCCCAATGGGTGTAACTTAGTCAGTCATATGGTAACAGAAACTCCTCTGGGTTCCAGTGCCCTCTGCCAAAAAGCTGGCGACCCCCATGCCAGAGTCTTATGGAAAGGAAAGGAAGTATTTATTCAAAAGTTATACAGGTTGAGAATAATGGTGGAATTCTGTTTTAAGTCCCCAAGTCCCTTAAAACTAAACACCCATAAACACACACAGTCCTGCCTCCCCTTGCCAAACTAGGCCGGTCAGAGGTACCGTCTCTCAGGAAAAGAAATAGAAGTCTGTAGCTTAGCTGGGCAGATTCCCATTTTAACATTCCAGCTTCTCCCAGTCATGCATGCTCGGCTAGGCTCCCGCTCTTAATCCAAACTGCAAGTCCCCTCCTCAAGTTGGGCTGGTGCGGTTCTGCATTCTTTCAAACTGCATGGCCAAGAGAGCATGGCTGCCCTGCACTTGTGTTTAAATCCAGGAGCAGATCTTCCTCTGTAACCCCATTTCCAACTCCTCCCACAATCGGCTACACCCGCCTATACTCTGGTATCTTCTGCTTTTCTCAGCTGCCATTGTTGGTCTGGGCAGGCTTGGCCCGCAGCGTAGGAGAACTGCCTTCCTGCAGACGCAGCAGCTGAGGGACTGCCTCCAGGGCTGCATCATGGGTAAGAGTCACGCACATCTCCCTGGCTCCCAGCAGGCACAGCTATTAGCATTACCAAAACACTGGCTAAGTTCTTTATGTATGCAAAGTAACTGGCAAAGGCCCTGCTCCCTTCCCTTTCTCCCAGCCATGATGGTGGGGGTTTGGGGGCTTCTTAGCCTGTACCTCAGGGTCTGGACCTCGGTCCACAACTGTTACAGTATTACCCAAAGGAGGCCAAGTAATCAGGTTCTTGATTGGGTAGCCACATTCCAACAACACAGTATTAAGCTGAGAGAACCTGGGTGCTTAATGGACCACTAAACAAGGCCTCAATGAAAAGGAGAAAAACACCTACAAAGACAGAGGGATTAAAAGAAAAACTAGGTAATTTAACTCAGAATTAGAAACGATCTCATTTTCATTTTAACACTGATGCAAAATATTATACAGTATAATGTAAAATTCATGCTAACTTTTAGGACAGAATAAAAGCAAACTTTCCTTAATTACGAAGTTTGGGAAGGCCTCTTATCTAGTAGGCATACGTGTCCACTCCCCTCTGACTTGAACTGTTGAGAAAATAAATACCGACTTTGGAATCAGAGAGAACAAGGTTCAAATTCTAGCTCATCTACTTACTTGTGTAACCTTGAAAAATTATTTTGCTCTTGCTTTATGTTTGGAGACAGGGTTGTTGCTAAAGGTTGCCCAATCTTCAAGATAAAAAGGCAAAATGAATAGAACTACTTAATGTACTTATTCCTGTACCTGCAAGAGTGGCATGAGCAGAGATCACCCCTGAAGTAAGAGAGTGAGCAACAGAAACTATAACACAACATGCTTCACTTCCTGATGGATAGGCCTCCCTTCTCATGGAAAGGATAGAAAGAGGCACTTGTAGTCTGGTGAGCGCCACCTAGGGGATGTACTTGGGAAGAGCCTATGGTGCAAAGAGATCGTAACTTCAGTTTATAAGAATTAAGTCTATGTACTCCAAAGAGCTTCTAGGTACTGTTTACTTGTTGTTTCTCTTACCGGTTCAAGAGGATGTAGGTGATTAATTGTGAAGTTGCACATCCTCAGTCTATCTCTATTCAACTCATCCATGTAATTGAACAGAAGGAATTATGATGTAATAAAATAAAAAAAATCCTTGTTCTCCATGAAACATTAGCCTGGAACTGGAAGTATCTAGGAAGTTTGCTGCCTGTATATCTATCTCTTTCTCTTTCCTTATCACTACCCAGAAGGGGTGTATTCCTCCTATGGAACTGGCCAGAGGGGAAGCTGAACCAGAAGTCAACTAAAAATCCATAAGAAAAAATCAGAGAGTCAATAACACACATACACACACACATTAATAACTCTAAGAATGGAAGGTAACAGGATAATCTGGAAATGTGTATAAAATAAAGTTATGTTAAATGTGATTAAAGATTAAATGATAAAGATAAAAAGATTAAATGAGAAGGTGTAAAAAACTCATACTTTTAAAACAACCAAATAATACTTCAAGAAAAGAGTGAAGAAAATAAATAGAAAAGAAAAAAAAAAGCCTTAATGAGCAAATTAAATACTAGAGGAGGCACAACTGAAGAGAGAATCTGTGAACCGGAAAACAGATCTGGATGCGCCACTGAAGGACAGAAAGGTGATCGGTGCCCAACGTCTAGTCCAAATTGCCAACAGTGGCCAACAGGGGTGAAAAAGCAACCGACTAAGAAGCCTGAGAGCTGCACTAAGCAAAACATGAGACGTGCTTTGTGCCAAGGTGTTCAGAACTAGGACTGGGAATGTGAGTGAGAGCTGCAGTTTTATTTATATTTAATGCATAGTAATGACATTTCTGAGCCCTAATTCTGTGTGACCAGGATCTTTTTTCCTGTACTATGTGGTGTCTTGCAGAATTACTTTGACTGGTGTTGCTATTGAGAGAGAATGAAATTTGCAATGTTTATTCACTTATTTTTTCTTTGAACATAAATTGTTTTAAAGCAACGTAATATTAATAATAAAATTACATTTTACATGCTTTCCTGACAGGTGTTTAGTCAGGCTTAGGATACAATATTTAAGGCTGAGTTGCTATAATTTCAATGGGAACTCCATAAATCTCTCCCTCCTTCACTTCTACAGCTGGCAAGGCCTCTCAGGGGGCTCCAGGTGGGCGGGGAAAGGGTACAAAATAAGTAAGTCCAGGAGTACGTCTCGGAAGATAAGGCAAGACACAATGCTACTTAACTCTTAGTGGGCACTTCCTTTCCTTTGAAGAGGCTGCTGTGTGCGAGAAAAGGTCTCGGTCACCAGGACTTCAACCAGACGTTTTCTGCTGAAACAACTCCGAAACCCCTCATCCCCACCTCACTCCACCAGAGCTGCGGCTTCCAGCCCTCGCTCTGCTCTATTTGCCTTTATGCCTCAGAAGGCAGAGAAATCATAGCCAAAGCTCGAACTGACAAATGGTAATAAAACTGAAGAACTCCCAGGCAGGATTTTGAGCTTGACCTCAGAGCTGTTGGTCAAGCTGGAGATATATTTTTAATGTAAATATTCCTGGTAACATGAGCTTGGGCTTTGTGCCAGCAAAGCTTCTCAGGGGCCTTTTCTTACTCTGTGCTCTGTGCGTTAAGTTTCTCCTTCTTAGAGCCTTTTCTTCTCTTTAGGAACAAACTTGGTATTATGATCCCTAAAGCAGTTAGCAACCTGATGACTTTTCCAAAGCCAAGGCTGAAAGGCCATAAAATGAATTTCAGAGTTTCAGTCGAGGCCCTTAGGAAATGGCTTCTGGTCTAGATTTGACAAATGTTTGTAAGCATTTGGTTCTAGACTGTTGCTAAGCGTTAGAAAGGGCCTATTTGCTTATGCACAATACATTTTCAAATGGACTTGAGGTGGCTAAAACGTAAGACCTACAAGGAGGAATATTAGATACATATTCAAAAGGATTCAGAAACTTTGAGGAATTAAGTAATTAGGCTAAACCTAAGAGTAGTTGTGCCAGGCTGGATAGCTCAGTTTGGTAGAGTGTTGCCCCAATAGGCCAAGGTAGCAGGTTTGATCCCCAGTCAGAGAACACACAAGAATCAACCAATGAATGCATAAATAAGTGAAAAAAAAAAAAAACAAATTGATGTTTCTCTCTCTCTTTCTGTCTTCCTCTCTTTTTCTAAAGCCAATCAATCAATAAGTAATTTTTTAAACAAGTAACGATGTTGCTATGGTTAATATATTTGAATTTATTGATGGTCAGGCTTAAAGGTGTATCAAAAAGTAGGAGTAGATTGATTCCTAGAGAGAAATAATAAATTCTTATGGAAAGTGCCCTTATAATGGCATTAAAACCGAGGCAGAAGTGTTTCTTCAAATGGTTATTTGACAAAACAGCTTTGATAAATATCAAGAGTATAATCTTGACACAGGATTTGGTGAAGAATATCTTCCAAGAGACTGAGCTCTCATGGACCAAGTTTACAATCGCCCATGAGAACATCTTGTAAAATAAAAAATAGAGTTTAGATTATTTAGAGTGATGGGTGACTAGGTTGCCTATTGATTTATATTTCTTCAATGTTTATTTTTTTTTCTCTTAGATACCCTTACAAAAGAAGTGCTAAGCAGATAATATGGGTGCTTATTTCTTAATTTGATATCTAAAGTTTTAGCCTAAGTAATACTATTAACAGCAGCACAAATAGCTCCCACATGTCAGAAGCTTACTCCAATGACATTTATTCCTTGCTCACCAAAAAGTCAAGTGGTTCTTTAGAAGCTAGTCTTCCTTCCAGCTCCAGGGCCTCAGAGTCCTACCTCAGATCCTCAGCACCACACTGGAAGACAAGGGGAAGGGGGAACAAGGGGAAGAGGAGGATCGCATGGGACATTTCACTGGTGAGAACTCATAGTGCTACATGTCTGGGAAGAAGAAGAAATGGGGCGTGGCACATACACAGCAGTCTGCACCAGTTTTCAGTCTTTCTACCTTGGCTTTGTCCACCTTCCTGTGGCAGTGGCAACCTGATCCTGCTTTAGATGTAACAGATGTGTAAGCCAAGACCTTAAGAGTTAGCCAAGAATAAATCGTGGTAAGAAAAGTCCAACCAGTGAAAGAAGCATGCAGCACAACCCTGGTGGACTAGTGAGTGTGCTCTTAGGGAAGAAATAGGAAAAAAGCCTATTGGTTCACGGAGTGGGAAATAGGAGGAAAAATGGTGATCCTGCAGCACGTGCATGCAGTGTTAAAAATATTGGATTTAATATAAGCTCTCAATTCTAAGTACAATGGAAAGCTGCTGACGGGTTCTGCGATGTGATTTGTGTTTGTAAAAATTCATATTGGCTCTACTGAGAAGAGTGCATTTGGCTGCCAGAGAATAGAGGGGACACTTGGGAACCTCCCTGTGATTGAAAAGACCAGTTACACAGATATTACAATAATCCAGGTAGAAAGGAGGAAATTCTTGAGTATGAGTTAGGGACTAGTGATGGAATTGGTTAAAATTTAAAAAGACTTTGACACTGAGAAGACCTTATAAGAGAATTCTAGACAGAAAGATTATGCACTTTGAGGGACCTCCTTTTAGAAAAAATAAACAGCATTTCAAGCACAAACTAGGGTATAAAAAGTAACATTTATGTCAGAAAGCAAGTCATAACAAATTACTGGGCTCGTGAAGATCCAGTTTCTTTCCTTCAGATTTCTTCAGGCAGCTTACATCAAAAGCTGCCTGGTTATGACTGGTATTTCCCTCCACACCTGGAACATTCTACAATTCCTAGAAATCCACAGAAGTCCATGAAAAGCATTCTGTCATAACTAGCAAACTCTTACAGCTTTGCAACAAACCTCTCTCTGGCTTTGATTCATCAGTTTTATCATTACTTGGATCTGGTGGTGGCTAAAACAGTGGAAAATATATATTTTTAATTACCTAGGAACAAAACAGAATACCCAAAAATGAGGACCAAAGAAAAATTTTTAAAAAGAATACAAAGAAGAGCAAAGTAAAGCAAAACCCTCAGGGGCTCCAGTATGAGTAACCAAGAATAAAAGGAAGAAAGAGATGACAAAGGACACACACTAGAAAAAGGCATTTAGAGAGGGACAAAGAAAAGGAGGTGTGTAGGATTATGGAAGCCAACATTGTCCCAAACAGGGAATCATCAACTTAGTTGAACTCCGTTTCGTGATCCCTCAGTGAGACAGAGTATATGACTTCACTTTTGAAATGTATTACCTGTGACTCTCCCCTGGAATGCAAAACTTCCAACGAACAGGGGCTCCTGTCAGTTTTGTTCACCACTGTATCCCCAGTACCTAGAACAGAACTTGGGTACATAGTAGGCATTCAATAAACACGTGAATGAATGAATGAATGAATGAACAAATGAACGAATAAATGAAAAAAAATAGATCAGAAGTATCCATTTTATTTAATGACATGGTAGCCTCTTGTGGTATTGAAAAGAGACTATTTCCTGGAGTGAGAGGAGTGAAAGCCAAATTTGGTGTGTTTGGAAAAGTTAGTACAGTTTTAGAAAATGAACGCAGTTGTGTAGACAAGGTTGCTATTTAAAGAGGGCACGCAGCAAAAGAGTTAAGGGAGGAGTAAAATGAAAAATACCTTTTTCCTTAAGAATGGAGAGAGTTGAGCAAATGATATTCCAGAAGGACCCGCAATACAGAGAGGTCAAAGTTATTGAAAAAGAACAAAACAAAAAGCAGAAATAAATGATGTCCAGGGCACAGGTGAAGGAAATGCCTCAAGTAGAAATATAGAGCATCTTAGAAGTGCTTTTAATCTGGGTTAAATAGAATTACCATCATTGTGTGCACACCTACGTGTAGGCAACTGTATGATTTTTTGTTGCATAAGTTATACTGAATTCTGCTTTGAGGTGCTATTGAGGCAACTGCAGGGAAAAGTAGCTAAGAGATACCTCCTCACACTCCTTCCTTCCAATTGGACAATTTTCTATTAACCCCTGGTAGATGATTTATAATGAATATATTTTATTCTTTGAGTAAAACTAAATTATAACAATATTCCTGGAAAAATATGTTCATATGATATGCTCCTCTTTGGGGCTGGGTCTACATGTTCTCAGTTGTTTGCTGAGGACCAGTCCTCTCAGTGTCTTTTGAGGGTAGCATTGATTGTCTGCTCAAAAACGGCATTGCTCTGAATTGTCTAGCAGTGGATAATCCAAATACCATTTCTTTTATGTTGTGAGACACAAGTTTAAGAACTGTTATACCATGTGAAAAGCATGACTGTGTACAAGGAAGAAAAGTTTTGTAGTATCTATAGGAGTGAAACGCAGAAACGTTCTCAATTGTTCAAGACTCCTCACTTTGTGCTGCCATTGGTACTCACGTCGATCTTACACCATCTTTTGATTAAGAGATTAACATAATTCCAAACAGCAGAAACACATTTGACAATGGATAAAATTGAATTTTAGTTAAATCCAAAGTGGATCCTTGAAACTGTATTTATTTTTCTGTACATACACAGAGGCACACTTTGGTAAGCTTCAACTAGTACTCTTTTACAAAAATAACAAGAAACAAGGGTATGAGAATTATTTATGTTTTCAGTTCTGATCTGTATGTTCCATTCCATGTGAACTATGGAAAAATTTTCCAGTTTCAAATCTCAAACCCTTCAGGGTAATGGGAGCAGTGAAATTCTTCTGTGTTTATGTTCAGTGTCTGGGAAAAAGTAAAACCTGCTCTAAGGGATCTTTTTGTATAAATACTCCTTTTTCGTTAGACGCCGTGCTAAGTCTATCTCCACTTTGTAGCTAGTTTCTGGAGCGTCACTCTGCAGTCACCAAGGCAGTGCCCAGACAGGTAATAGAGGGAGCTGTCTATGGCATATAAGAAGCTTAGCCCACCCCTCAAAAGGGCAGCGGTGTCATGCTCCCCTCCCCTCCTGTGTGTCTGCGACCCTGAAATTGAAGGCTGATGGAGTGGGGTGCCTGGTGGATGCACAGTGAAACTCTTCATTTAACCTACCTTCCTGTGGGCGACCTAAAGCCAGGGAATGAAAGAGCGTCCTAGTTGAAAAAGTTTAGAAAAGAAACTTGAGAAAGTTGTGCATAGGTAGGTGTGCTGTGCACTTTTGTACGTGAATCCAAGTTGGGTGCAGCTTGCAGATGAGTGGAAGTATAACTGACAAATAGTAGAAATTCCAACACTGTGGCTTTTCCACCTTTGCTTTGCTACAGGAGGCACGCAAATCAACGAACTTACCTTGCAAGCTCCTTGGAATGTCTTAAACACTGTTTTTTTCCAAGAGCTTTGCACTTAGTAGGTGCTCAGCAGGGGGCAGTGTGACACAGTGGTTTGGAGCTTGGACCACAGGCTGGCTGTAGACCTCCTCTTCCTCATCTGTAACATGGGGATGATCAGACTTTCAGAGTCCTTTATGGATTAAATTAGATAATAGATAACTAGCATTGGCACAGAGTAAATCTTCAATAAACGGTAACATTTGTTATTTCTACTTTTCAAATAATTATAAATATATTCCTCCAGACTAGTACTCTCATCACCAGGGAAGGCTTCTAACTCACAATGTCCAAAATGTACCTCGTGATCACACCCCACTTCCCAATCTGCTATTCGTCCAGGGCTCCCTGCTTCAGTCAAGGGAGCAGCATCCAGGAAGTTTTGCAAACTATATGTCATCCTTCACATAACCTTCCTTTCCTTGATCCTGTCTGCTGGGCGACGATGAGTCCTTTCATTTTTACCACATAACTATTGCTTGGAATAGCCCATTTCCCCTCATTGCACCCACTCCCCCGCCCAGCAATGTTCCCTACCTTGGAGAACACAGTGCAATCCTGCCTGGTCTGCTTCTCACATCCTCTCTTCCCACCCCCAACCCCCGCCCCCAATCTGTTCTCCACATTGGCAGAAAGACGGCTCTTTTAGGAGCACAAATGTGTCCCTGTGCCACCTGCAAGAAGCCTTTCATTGCTTCCAAGTGCTCCTAGAATGTAGACCAAAGTACTCCCACCATCACTCCAGCCTCAGCTTGTCAGTCCTCCTTCCCCTCCTCCCTTCTCTGAGCTCCACTCACTCCATTTTGTTTCGGTTCCTCTAAGGGTATTAATTCCCTTGGTCACAGGACTTTGGCAGCAGCTCGGCCACCCCTCCCTTGTCACCCCCACCTGGGTCTGGTTAACCCTACCCATCCCTTAGTTTTATTGTTCTTCAGAGAAACCTTCTAGAGCAGATCCATCTCCCTTTTTTTTATGTTCTCATAGCACTTATACCTGTTGTTCATGAACATTTACCACTGTTATAACATATATTTTGTGGTTATTTGATTCATATTTGTCTCCTTTTAAGGTATAAGCTTCCCACAAAGGCCAGGGAGGTGAGGGGAAGACATAACCTGTTTTTGTTCACCTTTGAATCTGTGCTGTCCAGCTTAATCTTAAATACTCAATAAATGTGTGCACACGTGTGTATGTGACTCTGTGTGTAGATATAATAGCCTCTTGCGCCCCAGGTTTTAATTCACTGGACTTCCTCCATTTCTCCGCAGCTGTCTGAAACCCAGTGAAATCAAGGATCACATCCTGTATTGATGACAATGTAAAGCTGAATGATAAATTGGGGCAAACTCTTCTCTAACTTTGCTATGGGGATTTTTAATCAGTGAAAGCCTTCAGCACAAGGCCAGACTTCTCTTTGATTCTATTTGAATTCAGGTTCCCAAACTCCCTAACTTCCTAAAGATAGCAGGTACCTAGAGTAGAAAATCAGAGGGCAGGGATATTAGCCAGTGAGAGAAGCTGGAATAGCTTCTGTGAATAGTGTAGGGAATGATCTTGGGCCCCCCATTAAGCCAAATTGACAAAGGCCAAGAACTGGGTAGAAACTCCAAACCAGAAAATGACTCAAAGAAGACATTTATTGATACATAGGCTAAACCAGTTGTACAGGATTGTAGAGAGCTGGAGGGAAACTGATAATTTAGAGGGCCTTGATTCAAGGGTATGAGCCTAATGTAGGCATTAACCCAGCTGGATGGGTGGCAAACAGAAGATTGTTTCTAGAAATTTTCATGAACCTGGATATAGACTTCTTTTAACATTCATGAAGAGCAATGCCTCCCAATCTTAATGTGCACACACATGATCTGGGGATTTGGTTACTATTCACTGATTCGATGGGTCTAAGGTAAGAGCAGTGATTTTGTAGTTCTAACAAGTTCACAGATGATTCCAATGCAATGCTGCTGGTAAAGCACTTCAGCCTGTCTTGGAACAGATTCTTAAGTGACTGATACTGTGTGATAATTCCAATGGTGGTATAAGCCATAGCCCAGGCTGATCAGTACGCTGTCATCTCTCCTGTTTGCTCTGCCACTGGGGACTCCTGTCTGCTCCACGCTCTGTAAATGCAAGTCAGTCTTAATCATCAGAAAAGCAAACGGGGCCACCATCAATCTGAAATGCACCCAGGTTAGGAAATAGTTTCTTGATAGATCCTACTGTTGATCCTTGGCCTTGAGTTGCACCACGGCCAAGACAATGCTCAGGACTCTTTGAAACCTGAGTAAGAATAGAAGACACTTGTTAAACTGAGATATATCCAGAACAAATATCTAATGAGTACTCTGCTCTCTCCACATGTGCTATTTCACTTAAACATCATTGCAGTGTTATGAGGAAGGAACTTTTTAAATTTTCTTCTCTATTTTATAGGTGTGGAAAATGAGGTCTGAAGAGATTAAGAAACTTTCCCAAATGTGTGCAGCTGGTAAATGAAAGAGTCCAGATTCTGACCCATAAAGTCCTACTTTATATAGATTGTTCTTAATCTACCTGCCATTAAAAGTTTTGAGGACCTTTCAGAAAATATCCTTCTCTTAACCCTCAAAAATTCTGCTTTCATTGCTATTTAAAAAATCCATCTAATCAATGCATATCCAGTATTGAGTATGATTCCCTAGGCCCTGATTCTCAATTACTGGGATTTATTTCTTCCAAAAAAGTAATTCAGCATTCAATCCAAAGAACTACGAATGCTTGATGGGGTATTTTGAGGAGGCTGCATCTAGGCTCACACAGTGCCCAATACCAATACTTGGCCCACTGAGCACTGATTTTACAACTGCAGGATGATTTTCAGATTCTCTTTGCTGGGATTCCATGTGCTGACAGGTATGCAGCATTTATCATGTGCCAAGAGACACTATCTGAAGCACTTTACATACACTGCCTTCTATAATCTTTCAAGAATGCTCTGAAGTAGGTCTCCGCTACCATTCCCCATTGTAGAGATGGAAAAACTAAGACCCCCCAAGGATAAATGCCTTGCCTTGTTATGGGTGGAATAGGAATTCAGACTCAAGCACTTTGGCCCTTGTCCATGGGATAAAACACTTTGCTGTACTGTATGTCATTTCACGGGCTGTGCTTGTTTTCCACTGCTCAGATGATGCGGGTCTTCACTACCTGACATGAGGTGAAAGCAGACAGGCATAAAAAGAGATTACTGTTGTCAGGAAAGGGAGCCCGTATCAGAGAATGGGCTCAACACATGGATGCTCGGGAAACAGATTTCCACCTGTAACCAGGAACCAGTTTTCATCTGGCAAAGCCATCCAGCGAAGAAAGAGGGTACTGTGGGCAGAAATGAGTCCCTCCATCCAGGTCAATCAAATATGCCCTGGGGATCCGGATGGCCGTAATGTTGCAGGAGGGGTTCAGGGATTGAAAGCGGTGTTGGCATGGGTGCCTTCTGAGGTTTCCTTTTGACATGACACTCTGTGATCCTGTGATCTGACTTCCATCCTCAAACACTCAATCAGCAAGCAAGGACCTGATCATTTACAGTTATATAGTGAGAGGTTTCCAGGAATGATTTCCCTGTAGCATTTTAATAAGTACTCTATAAATAATAATTTATTGAAGTTGCCTACTACGTTAGAAAAGGAATATATTAAAGGAGGCTGGCTAATTGATGCTGGCAGCTAAGTTCCCTGAGTCGAAACCAATCAGTTTATCTACATGACTTTAAAGATTTGGGATGAAAAGTGCTCATTATGTTCCAACATCCTAATACCCAAAGATCCAGATGTTTCACAATATATTGACATGGCCTTCCAGGAAACCTATGTGCAACACCAAGTTGAAAATGGTCTGATACAATTAAAAATAAATTGAATCAGAAAGAGCCTGTGATAGCCTGTACTCTACTTTGGCTGAGAGCTGAAGGAATTTGAAAGATGCTACACGCTGCATGACCCAAATCAGCAAGATTGCTGGTTCTAACTTGGATGACCACACAACTTGAGTTGCCAGTGACTGTCCAATTTGTATCTGTGGTCTCAGTGTCATGTTCAACAGAGCACCCTTTCCTCCCGCAAAGTGCCTTGGTTTGGACAATAAAGCACATAGTCACTGTGCATCTTACACAACTAGTTACAGGCACAAAGAAGAAGACAGGATGGACTTCAATCTAACTAGGAGCAAATCTAACTGGGAGCAAAACAGGCCCTGAGGGAGGCCCATTGTCAGATGGTGATGGGATTACAGAGCAGGATGCAGAACGACCTCAGGGAGGAATGACTTCTCACCACTCCTCTAGGCATTAGTGATTCTAAATTCCATACAGCTTGTTTCTACCACTCAACTTTTGCATATGTGTATGTCCCTGTGAGAATGCAAAAAATC
The DNA here is from genome assembly GCA_004027475.1 of Anoura caudifer. Lineage (NCBI taxonomy): Eukaryota > Metazoa > Chordata > Mammalia > Chiroptera > Phyllostomidae > Anoura > Anoura caudifer. Next base: position 130,949 of record PVKU01002290.1, read on the forward strand.
AAAAACCTATGGTCTCTGTATCTACAAGACTGTTTTTTTTAAAGATTTCACCTATAAGTGAGGTCGTCAAAAGGTACAAACTTCCAGTCATAAAGTAAATAAGTCACAGGTATGTAATGAGCAGCAAGTGACTATAGTCAGTAATGGTGGATTACATACTTGCAAGTTGCTAAGAAAGTAGATCCTAAAAGTTCTCATCACAAGAAAAAAACCTTTGACTATGGTGACAGATGTTATTGTGGTGATCATTTTGCAGTATGTACAAATATAGACCAATTATGTTGTACACCTAAAAATATACAATGTTACCTGTTAATTATATCTCAAAAAATATGGTAATCCTTTTTCTTTATTTCTTTCCCAAGTTGCCTTAATGTAAGATAGCTCAGGACTAAGACACTCGAGTGAGATATAAGATATACAAAATCCTCTCAAGATTTTACCTTAGCAGGAAAAAAAAATTAGTGTGGATCAGGCTTAACAATTTAGTCTGTCTAATCTTTCCTCGGGATTTTATAACAACTACTTACATGTCTGAGCATTTGGTTAAGTGCAACTATTATTTTTAATACTCATGGAAATCCCATACTATAGATATCACCGCTATTGTCATTTCTCAGGTGAAGAAGATGACATCGGAAGAGATAAGGCAACTTGCCCCAAATTCTACACTGAGGGAGTGATAGTGTCCCAGTTGTGACCCAGAAAAGCTGACATACTTTGCCTGACTAATGCTCTGTTCTGAGCAGGACACTGCACAGTTCGTCAACGAATATTTACAGAGTTGAATGGAGCAGGGAAGGGAGCAGGCGACGTCCTCTGCTGTCCCGAATCTCCCGGTGCCCAGGGTGGAATGTCCAAGTTCAACAAGCACAGATATGAGGCAGAATACAAATGTGGTCCGAGAGGGTACAAATGCCAATGGAGAGACATGTGCCCATTCAAGGTAACAATCAAAGGGGTAGGAAAGAACTAGGGGCTATTTTTGAAGGGTGAGAACATGTTAAAGAGATAGAAACTAGAAGACTATGCCTGGCAGAGGGAATAGCCTGGAAAATGGCATTGGCCCGAGGAATAAATGGTGACTCTGGGTCCTCAGGGAGTCCATTTGGGCTGCACTGCTGTTATAAAATTCAAATGCCTTCACGTGACTCACATGGACTTCCCACCACGGTCTCTGCTCTCAACTTCCCATCACACAATTCTCTCCTGTTTTCCATTCTCCATCCACAGCTTTTTATATCATCTCTCATTCTGTTATGCCATTTCAGTGTAATAATTTTGTTCATGATTTTCTTTCACACTGGAACGCCTTTTCCTGGATGCTTTCTTCATCGACTTTAGTGTTGCTGACCTCAAACATTGCTTCTTCCAGGAAGCCTTCTCTGATAGCCTGGGTCAGGCAATTTCTCTCTCCCAGTCAGTTCAATGGCTCCCTAGCATATATCCACTGCTATCCACAGTGCTGGGAGCAGAATAAAAGCTCAGAGATAAAAAGAAACAAAATAAAATCAGCTGGAAAGAGATACGTAGAATGGACACTTGCAGCTTAGAGAAAGGGGTCAAGTCCAAAGACTGTTTCTACAGTGGTCTTAGTAAGAACTAGTGGGATGTCTATGTGGATAGCGTGGGGGAGGGGAGGGTGAGTGAGGAAGAAGGATCTCTAACATAATCCTGGCACATGAACAGGAATCTCCTCCCAAAAAATCTAGAAGGAGGACTTAGAATTCCAGATTTCAAAAGATGAGGGAGCCTCGGACTCCCATCTAATGTAAGAAATCTCCTCCCTGCGCTTCTCAAACTTTCTGTGCAAGTGATCAGCCATTTCTTCACGAGAGAGTTTCTCCTGTTATTGGAAACTCTATGCGAAGAATTACATTCAATCAGTCATCGATTCATCTATCCAATGAGCACATGTAACACATGGTGTACATTGGATAGCACAGTACCAGGATCCAAGGATGGACGAGGCTCTTTTCCTGTCCTAGAAAATATGAGAGGCTAATAGAGGAGACAGAGCCTTGGAACAGAGGATAAAACCTATTTAAGTACTGAGTCTCCTCTTCTCATTTGGCCCATTTTGGCCTCTGATAGAGCAAAATTGACCAGTCAGCCTCTTTTTATGTGAAAACATCTATCTGTCTCCCCAAAGATTTGGCTACACGTTCTTCTGATATGAGGCAATTATTTCATATTTTCTGCATTAGTTGTGGCCACTGATAATCTCACGAAGATTTATAAAATGTCAACTTGTTCTTTCCAAATGTACTTAACTAGTAGATGCCTTCTTTAGATGTGTGTGTTGAAGTGGTGGTTACGGAGGGGATGTGTAATACACAGATGCAAGGGGAAATTCAAGAAGAACAGGCAGAACTGTTCATGTTTCTCAATTTTAAGTTAAAAGACAGAGCCTCTGGAACTGGATTTTCTGAACTTTGGGGAAAGTGTGATGTAATAATCCTTCATTCCTTCTTTCTTTAGAAACGAAGAGAAATGAGTGGTTTGTTCAGTCCTCGATACATTAAAAAAGCCAACTTTAAAGCACTATTTTATTAGAACCATAAGTGTTGTTTGAAAATTTTTTAAATTCAGAGTTTATTTTCCTTTGGTATTGCTGCAGAGAGTCAACAGGAATTAAGATAATTTTTTTCGTGCATTTGTGCCCACTTATTAAACACACATGTGAGCTGGATTTCTTGCTTAGGTGCAAAAGGGATTAGGAGCAGGGCAGAAGGTGCAATTTGGTCCGTTGACCTGTTTCCCTGCCCTCAGGACTCTTTCAAACAGCTGTGAGAAAAGGGAGGAGGAGGAAGGAGGTCATTTAGCAGCTCGCATCCAGATGTTCATTTCAAACACCCCCTGAGCAACTTTTGCATGGTTTATTTCATTTTCTGAGACCATTTTTCACAAGCCTGTTTTCTCAGCTGGGAAACTTCTGGTGTAGTCTTTTCAAACAAATATTGCATTTGGCATTAAAAGAAAAAAAAAAAAGAGCTTTTGAGACATTCAAAGGACAATCTGTTTGCCTTGGTCCACAGAAGCAGGACTACAGGAATGTGGGCATTCTGTACGCCTGAAAATATAGGTGGAGGAAAGTTCCACTCTCACATTCCCTTTATGTGGAAAACCGGAGGGTTCTGTTAGCTCGATAATGGCAATGTTCTGTCATCTTTTGGGTTGGCCTCAAGTGTCAGAGACAATAAACCTGATGGGAAGCAAACAGAGCCAGTGGAAGAATCCACTTGGATGAACACTAAACCAGAAACCTCCACATGGCACTTCAAACAGCAACCCATTCTCACAAAACCCTGGACTATTCTGGTTCCACCCACCTTCTTAAGTAAAATAGAAAGAACTAGAGGAAAAACAGTTCTGAATGTCCGTGGATCTCTTAGTCAGAATCGCATAAGATAGCATCCCCATGGCTGGTCCCATTCACCTCAAGATCAAGGTCCTGGCCAGAGACTGTTCCACTAGGGTCATAGGAATTGGGGTCTAGGACAGCCCTTATCCCCACCAAGACTGGGGCTGGTCCCCTGACCAACGGTAGGAGATGAAACCATTCCTCCTTCAATAGTTTCCTTAAGTTGAATCAAAGCTGGAAATAGCCTCAGAAAGGAGTGGAAAACCCAAAGGGCTGAGTCGAAATGGGAAAGCCAAGATCTGCTTCTTTAGGGAAAGGAAATCATGTTGTGAAGATAAATGGAATCAGAAGAAACAATACAGCAAAATGGTGATGTGAGCGAAATAGACCATTCAAGGGTTTAAAACCTGGAGTCTCTGGTAGGTGTCTAAGCTGCCCAAGACCCACTTCTCCAACTTTGAGAACTGGCCACCTAAGAGCTGTGGCCAAAAAAGGGGCCACACACTAAACCTGACAAGGTCAGGGGAGGCTTGTGTGTGGAGGGCCTTCCAAACTCAGAGACCTAGAGTCACCACATGCTGTGGTCTGAGATTAAAACTTCCTAACTAAAAGCCAGTCACGGCAGGTAGTCATGTCCCAAGCCAGTATCTTTCCCCATAAAGGTCAGTCCTTTACCTTACCTGGGCCTGTCTGTTATCTCATCATATTATACCTTGGAATGTCAGAGTGACCCCCTTTTCCCAGACCCCTCAGGGTGCAATCACCATCAGAGCCTGAGACCACAGAACCCCTCAGGGTTGTCTTATTCACCAGATACCATCTCTGCGTGCCCGGAATGTTAATTATTAACTGTTTCATACCCACCACTGTCTACCCATTTTACTTTTTATCCACCTCAGAGATTTCCCTGCTCAGCTTTCTCCCACCTCCCTAATCTTTCACCAACAGATTTCATGTAACCTCCTTGTATCTTCTCCTTTGCTTCTGATGTGTAAGTGATAAAACTGCCATTAACTAAAGCATTCTCTCAATCCCTCGAGGTTTTGCTTCCCCACAACTGCTGTCAGGTTGGCTCAAGGAAACTCATACAAGTTTGCTACAGGTTGGAACAGTTCCTTACGCCCACAGACCCTAGACCAGTGTTACAATGGGCCTCAAGTACCAGACGTATAACAGGTCTTCATTCTTGGTTCTCTCTCCACCCCACACTCCCGTGCTCAGGAGAAGAGCAACATCACGTTAAAGTCTGTGTTTCCGGAAGGGTTCTTGTCCAAAGAAAGGCTGTGCGCATCTCTGGGATGTGAGACATCTGGGAGCCCCGCCAAGACGGCGGTGATGGAGGGGGATGGAGGGGGACCTCCTCCCCTGTCACACACCGATTCTACAGCTACGTGTGGAACATCTCCTCTGAAAAAGACCCCGCTACTGCCCGAGCAGCTCCTTCTCACCCAGCAAGCAGGAAAGGAACCACGTGGAAGCAGGTAGGAGAGGCTGAGACAGTCTTGCCATAACCTTCCCCACCCCCACCGCACCAACGCTCAGTGGGGAGGGGACTCGCCCTGCGGGGCTGGAGCTCCTTGGCTGGTGCTCCATCCGCGGGACTAAAGGGTTTGAACCCGCACATTTAAAACCTGCAATCCCAAGACGAGCTCCCCATCATCTGGCTTTAAAAACCAATGGCGCTGGCGTCCAGGGGGCCCACAGGCCAGTGGGAACTGGGAGGCGGCTCTTAAAGGTCTCGCTGGTTCGGGATTGAGTCCCCTCCAGGCCAGGGCAGAAACAGCCTTGAAAAAAGCTCCTGGACTTGCTGTGATTCATTTGCTAATCTTCCAGCATTTGCCTCAGGGGAGGGGGCCTGGGGGGATAATCTCCAGGATGGAGGTGCTGGGAGAGCCACTTTGGGGATCTTTATCTTGCTAAAGCAGGCAGGTTGCCTTTTTTAAAAAATCTTTTTTCTCACTTTTTTCCATCCCTCTTTTTCTTTCTCTTTTTTTCTCCACGGGGCACAGGTTGACCCCCATCCCCCCCCCCCGCCCCTGCTCCCTCCCCCACTCCCCCACCGTGGGTATACTGTTCCTGCTGTCGCTCTGCCTCATTGTGACTACCAGTCGCAGGCACCTTCCAGACGGAGCTTCTGCACTTGTCTGGAGCCCTGATTTTTGTGACTGTCGCTGGGGGAGGGGGGGACACTATCAGATCTCCTGGTCTGGTGGCCAGTGGGCTTAGACCTGTGCTCCCTGGGGACTGCATTTGTTCACAGACTTTAAAAGCTGCTGCCTGAGGGTCTGGCCTCCAGTTAGGGTGAATCTAGGTGCTGACTGAGAGCCCCCCACTCAGGGACACTGTCAATCAAGTCTTGGCACAGCCTCAACTACTGGGAGCTGTTAAACGTGAAATAGGCTGCTTGGACAATCACAAAGGTTAGAGAGACCACCAGAGCTAGGCAAGGTTAAATGGCTTTATTTCCTGTAGGACACCACTCCTTCAAAACTGGGAAAAGATGCCCAGTAAGCAGTTGGTTATACACATCTTGATGTCAGGGGAGAAATCTGTTCAGAACACAGAGATTCAATAGTTACGAGAACTGAGGTGATGGCCAGATCCCTGAGAGCACATAAAAGACTAAGTCTGGGAGGGAAAAGGGGCCTAGAACAGAGACCCAGGGACGTCAGCACTGGAGGAATCGCCACCACCACATGAAAAGACCCTGGAAAGACAATGAAAACAAAAATTGAACAGGAACATTTAAGGTGGAAATTAATAAGAACGAGGCCAAGAAATTTCCTAAAATAAACCAGAGGGAGGGGTTTTCTAAATTTTAATATAACTCAAAATATAAAATACCTTAGAAATAATAACAGTTGACTAAAACGACATAGTAGACCAAGAATTCCTGGGAAGTGGGAGAAGGAATGAAAAATAAAATGTGCTAAATTTCTCAGTTGAAAAAGGATAAAGTCAAAAGCTATTGTTGTTTCTTGACCTTGATAATTAGAGGAATATCAGATTAAAAATGTTATTTTGCAAAATGTAGCAGAAACAAAAACAGGATGATTCCTCCCAAATTACTGCAGGAGATTAAAGAAATCAAAGCAGAGTTCAACTAGCAAAAGACAGGAAATATGGGAAATGGTAGGGAAGCATGAAGTACAGAAAACATAAAATAAGGTCAGGGTAAGAAGTACAAATTTATCTGTTAGGTCAGTCAACGAGAATGATTGTAATATCACAGTCTTCGGAAGCCATCAGTGCAGGTGAGAAACAAAAATGAACCTCCTGGAAGATAAGTTTTTTAAGTGTCTCAGAATGTTTAAACGTATAAAGTATTTGGAAAACGTGTATCAGGAAAATGTAAATAAGAACAACATAGATATGTCAGTATTAATATCAGATAGAGTAGAATCCTAGGTTGAAAAAAATACAAAAATGGAATGAGTTAATTTACTTGGGGTTATATTCCATTATGAATAAATAACTATAATATACTTTGCTCTTCTCAGTAACAGTGTATTAAATAAATATGTAAATTAATCTCTTAGCAATTCAACGGAAGATTTTTGTTTGGAATACATATATATATTTCTCTCAACCAGACTTATCATAGAGACAAAATAAATTGGGATAGATAAGGCTGTATTAATATAATAAGAATATACCAAACTTGTACATTACACCTAGAGAATAAATACTCACCTGACAAGCTATGTTTCATATTTTTCCTCTCTGAATTTCAGTGAACTCCTCCTAGGACCAACTTTAATTGTCTTTAGGATGTGGTTTCCATAAGAATGTGAAATTACTTCTCCACTTTGTCCTGCCATATGGGCACACTTCTCTGATGACATTCTGAGCTCAGTTCTGTAGATACGCTCCTACATGCTGGTACCCAGCCTTTCCTAGAAAGATCCTAAACTCCTTGTCTATGAATAAGGACAAACGCTCAAGGGGCTTGTGCACTCTCTAAGTACCTATTTCATAAGCAAACTCTTGGGAATTAGTTTAATGGCCAATGGGCTCTAAGATCAGGACTAATACTGGCTGATGATCCAGATGGGTGCTTGCTGAGTACATCTGACTAAGTCCTCAAAATTATCATCATTATTTTTTATCCTGGCCACCATAGTCTTAAATACCTTTGGCTATAAGCATAGTTACAAAACAGCTTTCCTCTGGCTACTTGCCCACATGCCAGAATTGGAATAAATCTACTCAAGATTTTCTGATCCTGATCAGAGTGGAGTATTTCAGAGAAGTTTTGCACCATGATCTCCTCTTCCTATCATTATCATCCTCCTCTTCCTCCCCCTCATCATGTTTACTATAAGTTATCAGCCATGAAGAACACTTTGTACGCATTATGTAATTTAATTTTACAATAATGTTCAAGGTGGAACTGTTAACATTTCCACTTTACTGATGGATTAACTGAGTCTCATGTCCAAGGCCACCGTACAAGTACATAGCAAAGTTAGAATTTTTAGTATTTCTTAAAAAGGCATATTAAACATCTTCTCTGTTCTCCATTGACCCTACATGTGGATTCCTAGTCCATCTCTCATTACCTGGGCTGCTCAAGTCATTTACGGGATGTCTGACTCTTTGACAGCTTCTAGAATATGTTCGCAGCTTCTCCTTACTTCTGTTTTTCGATAATGGGGAAAAATACAATAAAAAATAAACTGTTAAAAAAAAGAAATGACCTCTCTTTTATAAAGAAAACTACTCTTGTGTCAGTCTTGTGAACTTGTAGCTCTGTCATTCATTTATTCATTCACTGATTCCATACCAACTTATTGCATGTGCTCTATGTGTCACACCCTCTGTTGGGTGCTGGATAAACACTAATGAAGTAGGTATCCTTGAAGACCTCAGTGAATTTAGCACGTAGGGAAGAACCAACAGGTAAATTAAAACCTGCAACAGACTAGTATGGTTGCTGTAACAGAGCCATGGGCCAGATAGGGGAAAGAATCGTAGGTTAGAATGCTACCTATGAGGCTCCTTGGCTAATATCCCACCAGCCTGGCCAATCCTCCAGGCATTCCCGGACACATCTGAATATTCAGGATGTACACATCTTAGCCTCCCAGTGTAGGACCCTGTTAGACTGGGAACATGGCCAGACGCCTCATGGTTGGTATTGTAGACAAAAGAAAGGTAGAAAAAGACAATGTTTTGTATGTGACAGGATAGAGATTTCACCCCCATCCCTTTACCCATTTTCTGGGACTGAGTGCTTACCTGCCCACTACTCACCTTTAGGAGCTGGGGTTTTTGCTAAGCTAGAATTAGAGAAGTGTGTTAATGGGGGGAGGGGGGGAAGTGGCAATGACCCTGTCAGGATAAAAAAATAAAGGAAATTTTAATCTAAGAAGCAGTAAATATTAGCAGATAAAAGATTTACTAATTTTATAAGATATGTCTGTGGGAGGTTGCTAAGGAAATTCCATTGTTTTTTTTTTTTTTTCTCAGGATGGCTTCAACCTTTTGAGTGTCTTTTACCTGGCCTCTACTCCTCCCAATATGGTCCCTGGAGTGGAAAGTAGTGACAACAGTAGCTAATTTTTGGATTTGATGCTTGACTGAGCACGTATGTTCAGACTATACCAAGCATTTTACAATTAATTCATTACATCCTAAAAATAGCACTGTGGGTAGATACTATTAGCTTGCCCATTTTACAGGGCAAGGGAGACACAGAAAAGAAAGGCAGTTTGCTGAAGGAACCAGGAAATGAAAAGAGAATTTAGAGTCCAGCACTCCACGAGATTATATACTGCATTCTATTGAATAAACAGCTTTCTGTATTATTGATTACTAATTGTATTTTTAAATTTCTAGTAATAAACTGTACTGTACCTTCATGTGCTTCTAAGGTACTAATTAAAATGTCAAATAGAAACAGGATGTCATCATTGGGGCCTTCCACCGAGAGACATATTATCAAAGGTGCATTTTCAAAAGTCTTTGCTTCAGAGAAAAAATTTTTGCTTTATTTTTTCATTGTATTTTTCCATTGCTATCTATCTCCCTTCTCCCCTCTTCCACCTCCACCCAGCCACTGAGCAATCACCACACTGTTGTCCATGTCCATGAGTTCTTCTTTTTTGCTCAATCCCCCCACACACCAACCCCCTGATCTGTAGCTGTCAGCCTGCTCTCTGTGAGTCTGTCTCTATTTTGCTTGTTAGTTCAGCTTGTTCATTAGATTCCAAATAAGAGTGAAATCATATGGTATTTGTCTTTATTTCACTTAGCATAATATTCTCTGGGTCCATCTATGCTGTTGCCAAGGGTAAAAATTTCTCTTTTTCTTAAACTTAAACTTTATTGTATTTTTTTCCATTACCATTTAACCCTCTTACACTCCCTTCCCCCTAGTAATCAGCACATTGTTGTCCATGTCCATGAGTAAGAGTTTCTTCTTTTTTATGGCTGAGTAGTATTCCATTGTGTACATGTCCCATAGTTGTTTTATCCACTCATCTACTGATGGACACTCAGGCTACTTCCAAATCTTGGCTATTGTAAATAATGCTGCAATGAGCATAGGGATACATGTATACTGTTTCGTTAGTGTTTTCATTAGTGAATTCAAATAAATTCCCAGGAGTGGAATCACTGGGTCATAAGTCAGTCTCATTTTTAATTTTTTGAGGTATCTCTGTACCACTTTCCACAGTAGCTATACCAATCTGCATTCCCACCAACAGTGCAGAAGGGTTTCCCTTTGTCCACATCCTCTCCACAACAAACTCATTGTTTGTTGATTTATTGATGATAGCCATTCTGACAGGTGTAAGCTGGTGGTATTTTATTGTGGTTTTAATGTGCATTTCTCTGATGATTAGTGACATTGAGCATTTTTTCATATGCCTATTGGCCATCTGTATGGAGAAGTGTCTATTTAGGTCCTTTGCCCATTTTTAATTGGATGGATTTGTTTGTTTTGGTGTTGAGTTTTATAAGTTCTTTATAATCTTTGCATATTAACCTCTTATCAGATGTGTTGGCAAATATGTCCTCCCTTTCAGTGGGTTGTCTTTTCATTTTGTTGGTGGTTTCCCTTGCTGTACATAACTTTAGTTTGATATAGTACCATTTGTTTAATTTTTTCTTTTGTTTTGCTTTCTCAAGGAGATACATCAGAAAAAAAATTATAATATAAGCTGGATAACTTGAACCACAAAAGGTGCAGATATATAAGTGTTGAGGTCCATTCCTTGTACTTAGGATGGGACTTCCATGAGAGAATTTCTGCCTTGGTAGCAGTAGCCAGTCCATACCCTCTCAACAAAGTCTCACAGTGTGCCTCCTGCTATGACAGGTGTGAGAGTCGAATCCTTACAGATGCATAGGTGTGTCCCTGATAGGTGAGGTATGGAAGGGTATTGTCAACAAAGGGAACTACTGTGAAAATTGTGAGAATGTGACCAACCATGGCCGTCTTGGAGAACGGCAGAATGAGCGGCATGCCTGGACTTGGAGTCTTAATGGGATACATTTCTGTAATCTGAGCCTGGATAAAAAGATGACGATGTGGAGGAAGGCCTTTAGAACTTCTTTCTGGGGGTAATAAGGGTCCCTAAAAGGATTTTAATCACAATAAGTCATGTTATTGTTTGTTTCTGTTTGTGATTTACTTGTTTTTTTAATTTCCTTTATTTTTAACAAAAAAATTATTAAAATGTTCTTTCTATGAGTGAAATATTGTGTAATCATTATAAACATATTCATCTGTAAAAAATTATCATTAATATTTTTAAATTACTTAAAATTCCATAACCTTTTGGAAATTTCTACTAACACTCTGCTAAACATCTCTCAGAATGGACACATACAATTTCAATACATTGATTGATACTATTTTATAAATCTACTAATCAATCACAGGTATGACAGCTTTTCCGTATCAATATGTAAAGGCACACACGAGCCTTTTAATGATGATAGAGTTCTTTATTTTGTGGAGGTAATGCAATTATTTACCACATCTTAATTGATAAAAAATGTTCCTCTAGTTTCTGAACAACATAAACAGTGCTTCAACAAATGGCTCAGAACACAATGCAACAAAGCCAAAAGGCAATGGATAGATTAGAAAACATCAAATAGGTTATTTAGAATTAAAACCAACACTTCTGGCCAAGATGGAGGCGTAGCTGGACGCACTGTGCCTCCTCTCACAACCAGGATTAAGGACAACAAAAATGTAGAACCAAAAAAAAAAAAAGAAAACCCAACCAGGACAGAGAGAAAATTGAATCGTGCTGGAGTCCGACAACAGCGATTCACCCAGACTGGCAAGAGGGGCGGAGTCAGCAGCCAGCAGAGTCCGCTGCCTGGGGGAGTCGGATTGTGGCAGGATAAGCTGGTGGCGGTCCTGGGCGTGCAGTCACAAGCAGCAGCATTGCTGAACATGGGGAGGTCAGGCGGGACGCACAAGGCGGTGGATGGCGGACACACATTCTCACACAGATAAACCAGGTGAAAATGGGCAGCAAGACAGACTGTGCAACGCAGGGCCCCAGCACTGGGAAGTGAAGCCTAAAAGCACCCATTGAAAATACTTGTAGGGGCTAAGGTGCCGGGAGGGAGTCCCAGCCTCACAGGAGAGTTCATTGGGGAGACCCACGGGGTCCTGGAGCATGTGCAGGCCCACCCACACGGAAATCAGCACCAGAAGTTCCCAATTTGATAGGGGAAAGAGGCTGAAGGGAATGGAATCTGTGAGAGAGCCTGGAGCAAAAGCCATTGTTCCCTCTCAGACCCCGCCCCCACACCCAGCATCACAACCCAGTGACTGAGCTGCCCTGCCCTGGTGAACGCGTAAGGCTCCACCCCTCATACGTAACAGCCCTGACCAGACAAAAACAAAAACAAAAAAAAAAAAAAAAAACAAAGCCAAGGATGGCTCAAAAGGGAGAACAGACCAGGCCCTGGAGCTAATTCATCTGAGTGACCAGGAGGTGGTCAGCCTATCAGATGCAGAGCTCATAGCACTGGTAGCCAACCTATCAGAAGCACAGTTCAAAGGTCTGCTGATTAGGAAGCTCACAGAATTGGTTGATTTTGGTCACAAATTAGAGGAACAAATGGAGGCTACAATAAGTGAAATGAAGAAAAATGCACAGGGAACCAATAGTAATGGGAGGAAAACTGGGACTCAAATCAATGGAGTGGACCAGAAGGAAGAAAGAAACAACCAAACAGCAAAGAAGGAAGAAACAAGAATTCAAAAAATGAGGAGAGGCTTAGGAACCTCCAGGACATCTTTAAACATCCCAACATTTGAATTATAGGGGTACCGGAAGGGGAACAGGAAGAGCAACAAGTGGAAAACTTATTTGAACAAATAATAAAGGAGAACTTCCCCAATCTGGCAAAGGAAATAGACTTCTAGGAAGTCCAGGAAGCTCAGAGAGTCCCAAAGAAGGTGGACCCAAGGAGGAACACACCAAGGCACATCATCATTACATTAGCCAAGATTAAAATGAAGGAGAGAATTCTAGAAGCAGCAAGGGATAAAGACAGAGTCACCTACAAAGGAGTTCCCATCAGACTGTCAGCTGATTTCTCAAAGGAGACCTTCCAGTCATCAACAATATATCTGGTCCTGTTCTTATAATGGAATACAATGAATGGCAAACAAGTCAGAAAGTGTGACTTTTATTATAGATTGCATTTAACAGGGGAAACAGAAGATAAACCAATAAATAAATAAGAATATGTTGTTAGAGCACTAAAAGCTTTCTACAAAGAATTGACATAGGGTGGTATGGCAAAGTAGGGGACCCCTTTAGTTGGATTATCTGCAAAAATGTGTCTGAGAACCAGTCATTCAGGCTGAGAAGTGAATGACCAAAGGACGAAGGCAGGTGAAGATCAGGAAAGGAGAATTCAGGGAACAAGCAGAGCCCAAAGGAGAAGCAAAGGCTTAAAGTTGGAGACAAGCTTAACAAGTTGGAGGCAGAGAGACATGAAGAGGCCAAAGCAGCTTGCAGATATTCAAAAACAAGGAAAGCGGTGTGAGGTGGAAAGCACTGACCAGGTCAGGGAAACTCTTGCAGGCCATGTAGGAGCTCATATGTCACTCTTACGTTGGAGAGTTTCAGCCAGAGGAGACACTTGATCTAAGATTTAAGAAAAAAATGCTTTGGCTTTCCTAAACTAGAAGCTTCTTAAAGGTAAATCGTCTTGGTCAACAACAAAACCTAGAAAATACCTGGCACATAGTAAGTGTTATAGCAACAGTATAAAAAATCAGTAAATATTATGTACAGCATCCAATGCACAGAAAACAGGAGATGAAGCAAGGATTCATTTATTCACCTAACAAAATTTATTAAGCATTTAAAGGTATTGCAATAGATACTATGGTTTAGAGTGATACCTGAGGCTTAGTCTCTGCCCCTCAGGAGCTAGTTGGCAAAACAGACATGAATTAAATAAATAAATAAATAAATAAATAGGTGATTATTTTATTTTAGTTGTAACTTGAAACTTTTTCTCTATTGAAAGAAGGTTCATATTGTTTTCTGACATTCCAGCCCGTGAGCTATTCATTTTAGGTCGGAGACAGGCCTCATTTAGTAGCTTCTATTTTCCTTCTCAAAGAGAAAACCAGATCTTGTACTTGACCAGAAAGTCTGAAAGGAAATGGACATGGAAATGTGGAGCTCAGGCAAGAGGGTTGGAGATGGGGCCTTGGCTACGTGGAGACCAAGTACTAAATCAAGGCATATGCAAGTGTGTGAAATACTTGTCGTTATTTGCTCTCTTTGTCCCAGCCAAATTTATTGTTGCTCACTAGTTCCCCAAGAGGACCGCAATGACATTTAAAGAGCGCATGCTCTGGAGCTGGACCTTCTAGTTGAGCATCAGAGCAGCGTCACCAGTAGAAGGCGTGTGACCAAATTCCCCTACCTCTGGGAGCTTCAGTTTTCTCATCAGTAACATGTGGATAATCGTAGTACTTATTTTGTACAGTTGATTAAATGCTTTAATATATTTATAGCCTCTGAGTCATAGTAAGGGATTAATAGATATTATCTACTGTGTCTATTATATTCAATTGAAAATATTTGTTATCACAAGGCTGTTACTCCTTCTAGACTATCATTCATTGGCATCATGTGTATATCACCAATGGCAATCACAGTATTTTATAAAAGTGAGTTTGATAAAAATTTTCTCTGAATTAATCTTGCTAGAGTCCCTGCTTAGCTAACATCTAGGAAATCTCTTCATTATTGAAGACATTATATACAAAAAGGGCATAGAAGTGTGAATGGCATGCTCTTCTATCTTGTTGCATATCATCAGTGATGTTGGGATCTCATATATCCTTTCAGCAGGGTTCAAGTTGAAGTGTAGAGGATTTAGATGAATTGCATGTTACCTGAGGATTCAGGGTTAGATGGAATCCACAGTGCGAAGTGTGTCTAAGAGGTGCCCACACACTATTTGTATCATCTGAATCACAGTCCTATGGGGCAGATGCTTATTGGAAATGAGATTCCTTGACCTCAACCTTGACTTATGGATTCATGACTTATTGGTGAGGGGTGAGGGAGAGAACAGCCTGCTTGGAACCACTTCAACAGTGGCTCCCTTTATGTGCTATAAAATTCTAAAAACAGAGGAAACCAAGAAGGAAAAAACCTTTATATTCTTGCTGATGGAAATTATTTCTAGAGGTCATGACATAGGCTGGGTCTGTGAGATCCTGGAATCAGTGTTTGTCTTCGTGTTGCTGAGTGTTCTTTTTCTGAGAGGACATGGGAAGTAGGAAGTAGACAGTGCCTCTTGGTGGCAGTCCCAGTTGGCTGAGAGCCCCTTCTTCTGGGCAGAACTTCTTTGGGGCCTACAGAACCTAGTCTTAGCCTTGACCAGTTCACCCATGAGATGGGTCCTCTCTCCTCCTATCCTTAGGGAGAGAGCCTGTGATTGTTCTGACCCTTGGTGTCTGCCAACTACAGGGGCTACGATTCAGCTGCACTGAAAAAGAAGAAATTTTTTCTTTTCTATTTTTTTCCCTTTCTCTCATTTCCATACTGAATTTCTGCCAAGGCAAACTGGTACAAACCAACGCCATCAGGAAAGCTCGAGATGGAGCCCAGTTCTCTTGAACACTTCATACCCAAGTGGATTCTTGCTCTAAATCTGTATCCAACACTTAGAGAAGCGTGGATTCCTGTAAAAGCCTTATAAAAAGGAAACATGGATCAAAGACACCTTCAAGGTGTTGTCATGTCGCATTCAAAATCCATGTGCAAGAAGCCAGCCACAATCACCAGCTTGAAGTCAGAACCTGCCCTCCAGACTCTTAACGCAGGGCCCTCCCATAAGGCCCGTCCACCAAGACATCCTCCGAGGTCCTTTGCCACCTTCAGAGCCTGTGTTCTCCTGTGAGAAAGGGCAAGAGCAGCACCACCAGAGGCACTTTTCCTTGGCAGCACTCTGTGTCAGCAAAGCGTCTCCAGCAAGCATTTCCGTGGGAAGGTCTTCCATCTGGAGCTTGGCAGAGAGGGGAAATTTCCTTTGAGGTTCTGCCACCCCTTTTCCCTTCATCTCTCCATAGGTGCAGCCTGGAGAGGCCCTGGCTGATTTTAGGGACGATGCTGGTGTGTTTCATGTACTTGGAACTGCTCTGTTTTCCTCAGCAAGTCTGAAAGTCTTTCAGAGAAAGAATGTTGTTTGTTCTGCCACCACCTCCCATCTCAGTGTGCAGCAGGTCACAAGATGTGACAAGTTCATGCGCTAATTCCTTCCTTTTCAGTTAACAGAATAACACAGATGGGAACACATCCTGGAATTAGACATACGTTGGAGCAGCAGAAGGAAGATAAAGGCAGCCTGGACCATTCTCAGGCCTTCACGAAATAGAAGTTATTTTCAACAGCATCATTACCCTCAGCTGGGCAGCCCGGAGAAGCTACTTAATGACAGGAAGGCACAGGCCTCTTGCATGGGCCCTAGTCTCAATCCACTCATCCTGCAAAATGCTCAGTGTTAAAGAGTTAATAACTTCGTTGCTTCCCAGGAGCTTTGGGCAGCAAAACCAAGGCGGCAGTTCTGAAACCACCCCATAGATTGTGAGATGACAAACGGAACACTGAGGGAAGAGAGATGTTGAGATAGAAATAGAGCCATGAACAGAACTATAGGGACTTCTACGGTCCATCTTGGCCACTGTGCTCCCTGGATATTCAGGTAGAGGACCATTTCAAATGGTTTATCCATTACCAGATTATGACCTAACTTTTGGTTCAAAAATGACAGAGAACCTTTGGTAATCAAATGCTTTTGGCTATGAATTTAAGAAATATTTCCAAACCCCAGACTTCCACTAACTATGAGTGTTTGAGTAGATTATTCAACTCCCCCCAAGCCTCTAATTTCTCACCTGTGAATGAAATTGGGGTGATACTTTCCCCTTTATTCAGTTGTTGAGAACAGATAATGTCTAGAACAGTGACTGGGACATACAAATAGTAGCTACAATTTTTGGTATATTTAATATGCATCATGCATTTTGCCCAACACTTTACAGACATATTTCTAATTAAACTTCACTAAAGCGTTCTAGATAAATGCTGTTGTCATCCCTTCCACCACGTTACAAAGGAAGAAACTGAAGTTTAGTGATAAGATTCTACAGCTTACAAGTGGTGAGTCTTGGTTTGAAACCAGCTCTATGACTTCAGAGTCCAAATCCATAACCACATTGTAGGTGCTCAGTAAGTGTATATGTGATAATTTTCATCATCATCACTGCCACTACCCAAACCATAACGAACTAGAGAGTTTGCACACCAATGTTTTAACATCAGTTATAAGACGATAATATTAATATAGATTGCAGGGAACAATTAAAAACTTGGAAGAGAACTAAAAGTTTTGGAAATCAAGGAGAAGACGAAGGACACATGCTTCTGGAAATTTAAGGCAGGTTAGACCCGAAATGCAGGTTCATGGACGTATATAATAGATATCTTCTGCCTTGAACCCCTCCTTCTTTTTTTTCAGTAACAGCCTCCTCTCTCTTTCTCATGAGGCATAGCTTTTCCCTATTCCATATGTCTCTGATGGGATGGCCAGTCACATGACACTAGGCCACAAGAGTTAGCTGCCAATCATTGGCCCTATCCATCAAGATCAGAATGTAGGATGAGCCTGTGATTTGAACGGGTCAATCAAGATCACTCCATTCTTTTTTATGGAGTAGTAAGATTCCATTGTATATATGTACCACTACAGTTTTATCTACTTATCTATTGGTTGGCACTTGGGTTGCTTCCATGTCTTGGCTTTGTAAATAATGCTGTATTACAGTATGGATGGACCTAGAGGGTATTATGCTGAGTGAATTAAGTCAGTACCATATGATTTCACTTATATGTGGAATCTAAAGAACAAATTAAATGAACAAAGAAAATGGAAACAGACTCATAGATACAGAAAACAGATTGATAGTTGCCAGAGGGGAGGGGTTTTGGAAGGCTGGGTGAAAAGGGGGAAGGAATTAAGAAGTACAAGTTGGTAGTTACAAAATAGTCACAGGGATGTGAAGTACAGCATAGGGAATATAGTCAATGATGTTGTAATAACTATGTATGGTGCCAGGTGGCTACTTGAAATATCAGAGATCACTTTATTAAGTATATGATTGTCTAACCACTCTACTACATACCTGGAACTGAAACAAAATCATATTGAATGTAAACTTCAATTGAAAAGTAAAATTAAAAGAAAGATCATTCCAGAAGCTTTTGCGTATTGATAATAGAAGAATGAAAATGTCTCTGTCTTCTGCCTTTGTGAAGCTGACATGACTTAAGTCTGGAGCATTCTGTAGCTGTTTCTGTTTTTCCCTTGTCCGGATAATTGGAGGAAGTTAGCAGCCTGAAAAAATGCAACCAATATAGGAAGAAGCAAAGGATGTAAAGAGAGGAAGGAGAAGGAGGAAGGGAGAGGGTAGAGAAAGAAAAAGAAGGGAAAAAGAAGGAAGAGAGTAAGGGAGGGGAGGCCGAGGATGCCATTATTTTCATCTCAGGATCCACTTGCCTCTGAGATCAGTTCTACTCCTAGGTTTCCACATTGGGTCTCTAGTATGGAAGTATTCATGGAAGGGGACTGGTTTCCGCAGCACGCACGGAATCTGTCAACAGTGGAGTCATGATGAAATGGATAAGAGTGATTTCAGTAGTGATCAACCTGTTGGGGCCTTTCAGACTTTCTAAGTTCCTGTCCCCAGAACATTTGTCTTTGCCTCTCCTGGGACATATAGAAGCACATCCCAGTGAATTTCCAATTGGCTCTTTATTTTAGTTGCATGGTGTGATGGCAAGAGAAGGAACTTTGAAAGCAGACAAACAATAAATCTCATTTTCTATATTAGCTTTGCCAGGATGTAACTCTATGGCCGTAAACAAATTCTTTAAGTTCTCTAAGCCTGTATTTTTGTATCTTTGAATTGGATATGGGTACTTGGGTGTGAGAATAGGGTTCCTAAGCAAGTCAAATGCTTTGGGAGGAAAAAGCCCCTGGCAAATATGCCTGATCCATATAAGCACTCTGAAAGTGTATGTTGTGTTCCATGTAGCTCAAATCTACTGTCCCCCACCCCATGAAAATAGTGTGTAGTAATTGAAGATAGGTACCTGAAGTCTTTTGGGGAATCTAAGGACCTTCTGTAATTCAGAACAATGCTGTTTCTCTTTCTGATGGAAGTTGCATGTGATTGGGCTCTGTAAAATGTCAAAAAAAAAAACAAAAAACAAAAAAAAAAACAACCCTCAGAATAAGTTGAAAAAATTAACAAAATAGGTGAAGAGTCTAATTTGTTCATTAAATGAACAACTATACTTTATAAGTCGTTATCACTTCTCCCTGCTGCTGGTGTCTGGTAGTAACAGGCTTCCAGCTGTCTCCACTGTGGGCTTGGTGATGATGATATGCTAGGCTTTCTCTGACCTCAGGATCTAGCAGCAAACATAGCTGGGCAGGTCCCAAGGCTTTACCAGTGACAGTCCCTTTTCAGCTGATTTGCTTAAAGAAGGGAAGCAACACATTACCGGACATTTAGGGAATTTTGTAGTTGAAGTTGTTTTTGTTCCCTTCTTACTTCATATCCTCTATATCAACATGTTCTGTAGAGATTCTTCTCTCCGTGTCTGTCTCCCTCCATTCCCTCTCTCTCTTTATTCTCCTTCTCCTTCTCCTCCCTTCCTCCCTTCTCTTTTTCTTTCCATCTTGCTCTCCCTTTCTCTCTCTCTCTCTCTCTCTCTCTCTCTCTCTCTCTCTCTCTGTTTCTGTCTCTCTCTCTCTCTCATCTTTGTGCCCTAGTTCCAAATAATGGGGACAGAACCAATGAATAAGACTAAATAAGATACAGCCTTCTGCCTCAAAGATCCCCAGTCTCTTTGAGGCCACAGACTGAGAGCAGTTTATGATCACTATTTCTTTAGCTGGCAGCCAAGGAGGTGGAGTCAAGACCCATGCCAGGATGCAGCAGTGGCTTCTCAGCCTTGGAGAGGTGACATTAAAGGGTGCCTATGTCTCACATGGTGCCCAGATGCCTCCCTTTGTACCCCGTGAGCCAGTTACGAGAGAACTATCTTCCTGTAAGTGCAGAGAGCCTTAATGCCTGGCAGACCCTCGATGTAAATTTCAAACGATGTGATTTAAATAAAACTTATTTAAAGTGAAAGTTGTGGTCACACTGAAGACACATCCCATCTTTTTTTTTTATTTTGTCTTAAAAAGTTTATATGGAATTCCTTTCTTTCCCATTTGTGACTCCGTTGGGTGTAGGTATCCTGTTGGCTGACTAGGAACATTCATGGAGAAAATCAGAACCAGGGCCTCATCTCTTCTTCTGAAAATGGTTTCTCCTTTTCAAATAAGCCTGCTGGTAAAATGTTTGCCAGTATGACATTTCACAGATGGAGAATGGGATCATACGAACTGCAAGAAAAGGGGACCTGCCACTTCATTTGAGCAACACCCCTGATACTTTTGGGATCAGGAGTACAAAATCCATGGATCCAGAGAAGGAAGGGAGTGAATACAATACAGGGTTCCAAGAAAAATTATAGCAAGAAAGAGCTTGGATCAACTCTCCATCTGAGTCCCAGTCTTTTGTGGAAGACATTTATTGATAAATTGCCATTTTGAACGCAAAGGTAATTTTTTCCTCCTGGCCATCTAGGGAAAATAGATCAAATTTCACTTAGCATCTACTGTGTTCCACAGAAGAGAAAGAGCAGAGAGAGACAGAGGAAGAGAGAAAATATTCATTGTTCACAGCGCATGAGAGTCTAAGTTCAAATTCCCTTGGCAAATTTGTTGTTGAGGTTTCATCTCTATGAAGGGATTTTTCTTACTAAGCATTTCCAGGTCTTTTTCAGTCTCTGTTTCCTTAATTTCCTAATTTTACAAATTGTCCCCAAGGGACTGGGACCAAGAGGACAAAACCAACAGACTGAGGCCATGTGGGATTTGGTTGCCAAGACTCAAGAGGGCCTTACTCTTACTGGAGCCTCAAGTTCAACAACAGTCTTAGTAACAAAACACAAACAGTTCCCTTGACACTCATTTGAAAGGGGAGGGTGGGATGTGGGAACAAATGGCTTGTCTTCTAATAGGACTGAAAGCAAAATTCAAGTGAAGTCAATTAAACCTATAAGTAGAGTAATTTTCACAGGGCATACCGAGCAGAGAGGAGCAGTCATATTGAAGGTCCATCAGGGGAAACTGGAAAGTATTTCCAACTAGATTCATCAGGACTCACAATGGCATTTTAGAATTCTAGAACTGGAGAGGTTAGCAAAAGTCTATTAAATGTAAATGTTCTGTCCTAGTAAGTCTGGGGGCTCTGGAAATTCCTATCCCTGTTCATTGGTGAATTGGTCCAGAAGGCTAAGAAAGGCAACATGGCTGGCTTCACGACATACTTAGAGAGAAATGGAGTATCAGGAATGTGGAGCAAAAGTGGCTTTGTTATAGCATCTGGAGTAGGGAGAGACAAAAAAAATATTCAGTTCAACCAGAGACATGACAGGGCTGTCCAATCCTGGCCAGTAACCAAAAGCCAAATTGAGCAGGTTGGGTTGAATGGGCTAGCCCTCTGACCTTGGGGGCAGGGTACAAGAGAAGACAACAGAAGCCTCAGATCCTGCTGGGTCAAGCAGAGCACACCATCTGAACTGAGGCAGGGAGAGCAGGAACCTGGCCAGTAGAGGATTGCAAAGAGAGGTGGCTGAATCAGGTGCTGTGATTGGCAGTGCTATAGAGAACATGTTAAGTGATTCATGATCATTTACTGACCACTTACTATGTGCCAGACACTGTGCCACTGATACAATGCTATAAGACAGTCAAGAGGAGAGAGAGAGATGAGGGAAGCAATAGTTCCAAAATCATGTAGTGAGTAACATGAAAGAGAAGTGCAGACGATGATAAGGGCATGCCCAGTTAGGCTGTATTGGTGGGGAAGACCTCCTTCCAACTGTACTGACACCACCCAGGTTTAGGCCAGCACCATTTTTAACCTGGGCACTGCAACAGTGCCCACCTAAAACCCTTGAATGGCATCCCAATCTACAGCGTAGGTACAGTTTACGTTCTTTGATATGGCCAGCACAGCTCTGCTATACCTGACTTGTCTCTCCAGATTTATCTCCCTCTACTCTGTCATGCCACCTGAAATGAGGACAAGATACTTGTAGGACTCCCAGGCAAAGGTATGTATAAAATCACTAGCTATACCCTGGCTGGTGTAGGTCAGTGGATTGAGCACAGGCCTGTGAACCAAGGGATCGTGGTTCTATTCCCAGTCAGGGCACATGCCTGGTTTGCAGGTCAGTTCCCAGCGGGGGACGCACGAGAGGCAACCATACCTTAATGTTTCTCTCCCTCTCTCCCTCTCTCCTTCCCTTCCCCTCTAAAGATAAATAAATAAAATGTTTAAAAAATAAAAAAATAAAAGCACTAGCTATGTAAAGGAGACAACTTGGGGTGATGGTAGGAAAGAAATTGCACTTTCTTGAGTACTCCAAGAATGTGGGGTAGGCAGAATTCTATGATGCCTTTGCCACCCCCTCCAAGATCTCCGGGTCCCTTCTTTACACTCATCTACTGCAACCTATTAGACACTAATTTAGGTGCTGCTCTGAAAGGATTTTGCAGATGATATCAAGGTCCCAAATCAATTGATCAGGAAGTTATTTGATGAAACTGACATTGTCACAAGAGCCCTTTAAAAGCTGAGTGCTTCCCCCAGCAGCACCACAGAGGAAGTCAGAGATTCTGTGCATTATTGCTGGCACAAAGGTGCAGGGACCCATGCTGCAAGAAGTATGGGCCGCCCTGGGAGCCGAGAGTGGCCCCTGGCTGACAGCCAGTAAGGACATGGGATTTTAGCCCAACAACCACAAGAAAACCAGTTCTTCCACCAACTGGTGAGCTCAGAAGAAGACCCCGAGTATTAAATGAGAAGAGCAGCCTCGTTGACCCCTTGATATCAGCTTGGCAAGAGCCCGAGTTGAGAATCTGTTTATGCTGTATCTGGGCAGCTGACCTGTAGAAACCATGAGGTCATAAATTTGTGTCGTTTTAAGCTGCTACCCAGGAAAAGAAAAATAATACTTGAGGCAAAAAGAAAACTTAGCTTTTGAAAGGCCTAGGTACCTAAGGCTTAAGTGAGCATCCTCTCCATCACTTACCAGTGACCTGTGTAGAGTTTCTAACCTAGACCCCAACCTGAAGCATTGAGGAGAAGCTTATCACATGTGCTCTTAGGAATAGGGCAGGGATTGTTTCTACCTTCCACTGCCACTTGCAGTTAAAAATCTGGCTTCTTGCAATGTTGACACTTGAGTTCTTCTTGACTCTGGAATAGATATAGAAGAGATAGCAGACGTTTAGATTACTTTTGTGAACAGCTAGGATCGGGTAATAGATGAGAACAGGCTGAAAGTTGGTGTTACAGGCACGATTACTTCTTACCTATAGTATTAATAAACAAGTGAGTAAATCAGTCAGTAAATAAAGTCACTTCCCGATCAGCACTTCTACAATTATGTGAATTGAATGGGAAAGCATTGGCATACGCTAAGGCCCGAAGTCCTTTTAGTGAATGGAGTGAGCACCAGAGGGACATCCATTGCTGTCTCTTGGCAGATGGTGTACACGGGAGGCCGACGTCATCTGTTGGAAGGGAACTGGGCTAATGCTGACATTTGACCTGTGGCATTGTTCTCCAGATACACACAGCCCGAGTCAAGAAAACCCCGGCCAAATGAGCATGCTGGTCCTGAGCCCAATCACCAGGCCCTGCTTATTTTAGAGAAATTTATTACCATAAAGAGAAAAATTGTAAAACTCAGACTTAAGTGTTGAAAAATTAATTAGGCCTTTGGCCCTCTCTGCCTAGCGTTTGTAAAGAATTTCCTTGTATACTTAGCTTGTTCAGTGGCGGGGGTTAAATGTGTGTACCCTGGAGATTAATACTCTTATTGGAGTGTTGTCAAGATGGAAAACTGTTAGAATCAGGAGCCCATTTCGTATTTCTGAAGACCATAGCAGGAGGGAACTCGGTCAGCTGGGTGGTTGTCAGGAAAGGCTTCCTACTGGACGCAGTACTGGGAGCAGAGGAGGAATGGCTCACAGCCCAGGCTGGGAAGAGGCAGGACGACCTTGTCAGAGGCAGCAGCAGGTGTAAGATGATGGCATGACTGCGCGAGATGCGTTCAAGATGCTGAAAGCCAGGTTCAGGGTGCTTAGAAAAAGAAATCTAGTCAATGGTAGGAAGAGAGGATTTGAGTTTGGAGTTAAAAATGGAAAACTA
This sequence comes from Anoura caudifer, assembly GCA_004027475.1. NCBI lineage: Eukaryota > Metazoa > Chordata > Mammalia > Chiroptera > Phyllostomidae > Anoura > Anoura caudifer. Next base: position 155,167 of record PVKU01002290.1, read on the forward strand.
GGCGGGAATCAGGACAAGAGTATCCTTGATGCCTCCCTGAGGTCTGGGCTTTAACGTATAAGCCCTGAAGGGTCTTTACCGAGGACATGGCACAATCACTCTCACCTCAGAATGGTATCTGTGAGGTGGCCGTGTGGACAGCAAATCAGGAAATCTGGGATGAAACCCCATGTTCTGGCTTTGACAACGTTGTGAACTGAGATAAGGAATAAAGTCAAGGGTGCAGGCTCCATTTAGTTAGCTCTGGACATGTTGAATTGCAGTTGGATGGTTACACCTGTGAATATGCCTCATTTCTGTTCCCAGGAGTGGACTATGGAGATTAGAGATTCAGACTGGAGAGTTGTCATATTTAGTATAAACAGAATCATCAGCTTGCCTCGGGTCAGCAGGTAGCACTTTTTTTACTTTTGTAAATCAGGATTCTCCTTTAACTCATTTGGCATTGGCCAGTCTCTCTTGAATTTTTGTTAATAAAGTCATTCACTCATTCATTCATTCATCAATCATCAAAATTTTAATGAGATACTGCTGTGATGGGCACTGTGCCAGGCATCATAGGTCCTGTAAAAAACAGGATAGACAAAGTCCCTAGCCACAGAGAGATCTAATCTTCAAAGAGATAAAGACAATTAACAAACCATTGAAAAAACAAATATCAGGAAGTGATAAATTCTATAAACGTATATGCTATAAGTGCTATCGAACAGGTTAAGGAGCTAAAATAATGTCGAGGTAATGACAGTTCTCTTTTAGGTAGATTGGCCAGGAGAATTTTTCATGAGGTGGTGGCATTTGAGCTAAGACCTGCATGAATCCAGAAGAGCTAAGTCAGGGTCTAAAGGAAAAGAGGCCAAGCTCAAGAGGGTCAGAGCCAGGAATGAGACAGTCAAGGAGAAGAGAGAAGGTTAAGTGCAGCCAGAGTCAAGTGAATGACAGGCAGAGGAGTAGCAGATGAGTATTAGGCAGGCAACTGATCATAAAGGAGGTCGGGGTCAGGGCTAGTGACTTTGGGTGAGATGGGAAACCAGTGGAGGCTCCAAACAAGTCAGCGTGACCTTTAATGTGTACTTTAAACAAGTTTATCTTTATCTGTGGTGAATGGAAACTGTGCTGAAGGTTAAAATTATATTATTATTGTTATTATTATTATTGACTTATTTAGTCACTCATATATTCTAGACACATATTCTCGGTGCTTTCTCTGTGCTAATAAGTATTGTGCTAAATATTGGGAGCACAGAAACTGTGAGACAGGATTTCTTCCTTCACTTGTAGTGTTACAAGTATATGTGCATACATTACACTTTGCACTGAAGTTTCTTCCATCTACTTCCCACCCAACTTTAGGCAGAGCAGGTAGACTTAGTAAATGTCAGGGACCTTGGCATGTTGTCATCATCCGTACAAGACCCTTCACTTGGTTTGCTTATTTTATTATTTGGTTTTATTCCCATTCCTCACTCCCCTAATGTCCTTCATATCCTCACATATGCTTTTGGTTTTTATGAGTTCTTTCAAAATGTGTGTTCCAGATTTGTGACAACTTTTGTTTTTCTTCCAAAGTACATGTGTCAGGGAACAAGAGAGATTATAATGCATTTGATTTTGTGTGGAGGCCAAGAATCTGTATTTTAGAGAAAAAAAAAAATGTGCCCAGGTATTTCTGGGACCTATCCAGTTTAGAACTTTTCAAAATGGTAGATACTGAGGTCCAGTGGTATACCAGTGAACCAACACTCCTAGGCAGAAACAGGCCCTGGCTTGTAGTGTTTGCTGATTTTCATGGTGTAAAAATTCCCCCCAACAATCAATTTCAAGCTAAGATTTAACAACCAGGTTTCACAAATCTGAAATATTTGGTTGGGGGCATTTTCATCACACTGTTATTTAGTTCCTCAATTCCAGCTAAAGAAGTACATGAGAAGGACATTGGCCTGTTTCTGAAATTAGGCCATCCCAGGTCAACGTGTGCTTCTTCCCATATCCTTACATAAAGAGCAGGTCAGATGGGTGGGTGTCCCAGAAACCCTGATGATCCCATCTGGAATGAGTGACATGATTGCATTTTCTTTTCAAGGACAGGTTAAGAATGTTTGTTATTGGGTCAGCTGGGAACCCTATTGCTGGAGTCCCTTGTTGCATGCGGTCAAAGCCACCTCTCTAATCTGACGTTGTGAAAAATTTGTAGCCAGATTAGAGGGGTGACTTGTGGCCATTCTAAATATTGCCTCAGAAATGTTTAAAGCCTTGAGTTACAGTGTTTATTGGAGCCAATATCTACTATTGGGCAGACAGCAGATCTTGAGAATATAGGAGATGCTTGAATTTAGAAAGTTTGTGAAGAGAGGAACTGAATCCTTTCTAGGTGGCCCAAAGGGGGCTTTTTTTTTTGGGGGGGGATGATGCAGTTTCCATACAAGTTGTGACATCTTTAAAAAATAGGTATTTTTTAAAGTGGAAATAACAATAATGTTATGGACTAAATTATGTTTTCCCCAATAAATTGTATGTTGAAGTCCTAATCTCCAATAAGATGGCATTTGGAGGTGGGCCTTTGGGTAGTAATTAGGGTTAGATAAGTTCATGAAGGAGGAGCTCTGACCTGATGGGATACATGTTCTTATGAAAAGAACACCAGAGAGCTTGCTTACCCCCTCTGCCATGTGAGGTTGCCGCAGAAGGCAGCTGTCTATGAAACAGGCACTCTGACTGGGAACCTTAACCATGGCAGACTTTGATCTTGGACTTCCTGGTCTCCAGAACCGAAAGAAAACACATTTCTATTGTTTAAGCCTTTCCGTCTATGGCATTTTGTTATAGGAGCCTGAGCAGATGATGATGATGATGATGACAACTAATACTACTGCTACTAAGATAAGCATCTTATGTGTCTAGTCTCCTGTAATCCTCACAATAACCTAATAAATTGGTTTTAGTATTTTCTTCTCATACATGAGAAGAAAGATTCATAGGAGTGAGGGAACACACGTAAGGCCATAGAAGATGGCCACTGGGGTTTGAACCTATCTTTGCCCACTCTTCATTGTTTGGCCTTGTGGGTTCCCAGTAGCTACCATGGAGCCTGGCAGAGTGGGCGCTCAAAATACATTTGGTCGTATTGAAAATGAATGAACGGTGGTTAGACTCCCAAGACAAGAAACGGAGTTTGGAACATCAGTTTTTGTAGCTTTTAATGCAGTGAAAGACCAGGTCTATGATGTCACAGCAAATTTTCTACCATGAACCTTAAAATTTAGTTCTTACTTAGAAATATGAAAAAGTGGAGTGTAAGTCTAAGGTAATTGTCTTTTTATACTGTTATACTTGTCATAGTGCCAGTATTCACATATTTCCCCTAGGGATGGAATTAAAATGCCAAATTTTCACAATTATGAGATGATTGCAGAGTAAATGCTGAGGGAATAATCATGAGGTAGAAAGCAGTCTATATACCTTCCCAAATGGACAAAGGCAGGCTTAACGCTTTCTATTATTTGCAGAGGACTTGCTGCATATGAGTTTTCTTCATAGTCCTGATGAATTGACTATTTACCTTCTGATTATCATATGGTCCCTGATTGGCTGTGACGTGTCTTTTGGAAGGAACACTTGTGAATGCATTAGCACTATTCAGAAGGCAGTTGATCCCAGTTGCCCTAGTAAAGTTGCACACTGAAGATCAGTTAACTTTAGTATAATATATGTGTTTTGGATAAAAATACACAATTTCCACTACTAAGATCTCTTCCCAGTGAGTAGAAAGGATTCTGCACAAGAAAAGTTTGGATAGTGTTTTTATACATATAAAAACAATTTTTATACATATAAACACAATTTTATATGAAGTTTAACTGTTTAATTTATTTATTTGTTCATGACATGTAAAAGAGAAAGCAATAATGGGAGAGAAAATCAGGTTCTGATTGTGTTGGTTTAATACAGACAATTCATTTAAAAAAAAAAAGCTACAGAAAGAATTGCAGGCATAGAATCCACCCCTCGCTCTTTCTTTTTCCATTTCTGTAGGATGCAGCCAGACCTGTGAGGAGTGTTGTAAAAAGCCAGCCAGAGATACACAGGGCTCTCTCCTGGGGCTGACTTTGATTTTATCCTTGCTGACCGCAGTTGAAGCAGATGAAAAGAATGAGTGTGTTCTGATGGAGTTCTCCGTTCGTTCTCCCTCTGGGGCTGGTGGGAGGGGACACATCCATTTGTCCTGTTTTACAAGTGCAATGCCTTTTTCTCTTAAAAGGAAGAGCTTGCCACATGTCATCTACCCCACCATTAGTCAAACAGTGGAAAGAACTCAATACGGCTAAGAAGTACAATGCCCAAAGGGACACCATCAATCCCTTATTACCACAACTTCCTCATTCTTGAGTTGTTTATATTGATTTATCTTTTGCTCAGGTAGAGTGACTTAGAGTAATTTTCTCAGCAAGAGAACACGGATTGCCTCCGTGCTAAGCCCACGCCTGTCTGAGAATATTTTCCGTCTGCTCTCACACAGTAATTGGGTATGGGATATGGGGCCATGGTTTTTTCCCCTCAAACTCTGTCTTTTCTATTTATTCAGACACCGACCGGTGTGGCAGATATAAAAATATAAAGCTACTATACTTTGCTATATTTAAATCAACCTCCCTTTTGTTCACACTTTCATTTAGGATACATGTTTTATATTTGAAATTTCAGCATATTACCTGGCTAAATCTTGGCTTTTATTTTGTTTGCATTAATTTTCCAGGATTGATGAGTCCTTTTAGCTAGCAGATTGTTTTGTTTTCATTTTTTTACTCAATTTTTCTTCTGTTATTCCTGTAGTTATTTCTGATCTATCTTTTCTCCCTTTCACTGAGATACCTTTGATCTATGTGTGTATACATACACTCATACATTATCACATGTAATACAGATACACATATATTCTCATATATATATTTCCTGTATTACTTTAGACTTACTGTTTGTTTGTTTCTAACTTTCAGAGCTCTTTTTCACTTTTATCTCTTCTGATACATTCATTACTTTTAGCATAAAATCTGTTATGTATCATTTTACCACGGGCTCTTAATGTAAAAATCATGAAAATAATTATATTAATTCCCCTTTTATCTATCTTCCTATCTTTTGATCATTTCACTTAATGTGTGCTTACTTTAGTTTTATAAATTTCATGTGCCTTATAGAACATTAACCACAAACATTCTAAAATTTCAATTTTGGAGCATTTTTCTCTCATTCCCGGGACAAGTAAATCATGGAGGTTGCTCCTGAGCCCATCTGGGGAGCCTTTTTTCCAGGCTGGATTTGCTTTCACAGAAGACTGAAGAGAAACTTTACCCCTTTCTTGTGTCCTTATCTCTGGTATATATTCCCCTGGGTTTTTCCTTAAACTTGTATAATACCTGATTTTTTTTTAAATGGTCAATAAAATGGTGTCAGCATCGAGAAGGCAAAGACCCAAATCTATCCTGTGATGTTTATTGTCTAGTTGCAAATATAATCTTCTACTTGCTTCAAAGGAAATTTACTACCTGGAATAATTTCTGTGTTCCAGGATATGATCCGTAGGAACAATCCTCCAGAGAAGACATGTTTCTGTAATAAAATGTTAAATAACAAGCCATTCAAGGTGCTGAGTGTGTCTACATATCACTGCAAGCATAATCTCTGCCTCATTTAGAAATAAAGACTCCCTCTCTTGGACTACATCCCTTAGCCTAGGCCCCTGTGGTTGTTGAGGTCCAAGCAAGAATGAGAATATGAAGCATTCATTGACGTGAGTCAATCTTGTTTGATAGTGACCTGTACATTATATAAATGTATGTATACCAGATAGAAATAACAAGTTAAAATGTAGTTTTAATAACTGTGGGACTTACAGTGGTATTTGCCTCCTGCATCTTATGTAGGTAATGCTTCCAGATGTTATTTCCTTTTAAAAATATATATTTGAGCTTCGGCTCATGTGGCTCAGTGGATTGAGTGCGGCCTGTGATCTGGGGGGTCACCAGTTCAATTCCCAGTAGGGGTGTGAGCCTGGGTTGTTGGCCAGGCCCCTAGTCAGGGGAGGGGATGGGCATGTGAGAGATGGCCACACATTGATATTTCTCTCCCTCTCTTTCTCCCTTTTCCTCTGTGTAAAAATAAATAAATAAAATCTTCTTAAAAAATGTTTGAAAATTTATCCACACTCTCCTTTACCTCTAAATGTGATCATCTACCTATGTAATAATGCCTGTTGCCATGCAGTACCCATAAATGGTGCACATTAATTTCACAGTCAAAATCCTGTATTCTGTTTTTGAATACCTTTTTACAACCATCACCTCCTGTTTTTTTCTCAGGACCTATTTTGTGCCAGGCTTGAGAACTTCAGACTTCTGACACCTCACCAAAAAAAGCTATCCATAATCCACACTGCTTGGGGGAGAAGTGAGGCAGCGCCATGCTTTCTCTTCCTGGAAAACAAGCTTTTAATTTGCTTGGAGATTTGTAAATGGACATAAACTTCTCTTTATAATTTTTAAAGACTCAGTTGCAAAGAGAACATATGAAGGTTAGTCTACCTCCAGGAGGTCTGGTGTCCTGGAGAAAATTCTGCTTTCTTTCTTGCTATAATTCAAGGTAGGGGGCATTGATGGCCAGAGGAGATCTGGCTGAAGCCCAAACCCTCTCCTCTGACTTCAGAAGCAGGGAGGACGCCCTGCACTTCAAGTGGCCCATCCAACAATGATGAGACCATAGCTGACGGGAATTATCTCAGACTTGTCAGGAATGAACACACACTTGCTAATGGCCTATTTCCTTCCCCCACATGCAGCCCTGCAGAGGAAAAAGGCGAGAGAGATCGAGACCCTTGGCTCAGCCTATGCCTTTTCTCCTCTTTCCTTTCCCAAACACCCTCTCCTCTCACCCCAGGATCCTTCTTGATTCTTGAATTCCCATCAGGTTCCACGGGAAGGGGAAATACTATTTCTTAGACTTTTTGTTGGCGAAGAAATTGATGCTATCTGTCTCCCATTGTTCTACCCACCATCCGGTTTGGACCTGACTGAGGACAGGAATGAAGGTGTGCATCCAGTTGTGTCCCATGTCCTTTATACAACTCAGTACTTTGCCCAGAGATACTATTTCAGAGTCTGTTGCCATTTACTGGAAATATGGGTAGCAACTTCAGTGCATTGCCCAAATGAGAGTCCCTTTGTATTCAAAGAGCTACTAAAAAGAAAACCTCAGGAAAACAAATAAGTCCTCAGTATCTTTCAGATGGCTATAGACACGGAGGATAGGAAATCAGCAGAAAGAGAAACAGGGTCGAGGCAGCAGGTCCCCACCGGTGGCAATGGTTTTGCCACATCGTGTATGTAACTCCTATACACCACAATCAAACCATTATTCCATCGGCACATAGTAGGTGCTCAACCAATATTTGTGCATGTCAGCACCATATCTCTAGTGTACCTGCCTTTCTAGGTATGTAACTGGATCTAAACAAGGAGTAACTAAGTGAATTTAGCCTTGAGCTAGGAAAAGGTGAAGTGTAGTCTTTAGATTATGGGAGGATGTTTTTGAAGTAAATTTTTTATTCGGGGGTTATTTTAGATTTAAAAAATCAGCAAAGGTAGTACAAAGAGTTCCCATATACCTCTCACTCAGTTTCAATTTTCCCTAAAGTTACCATCATGTATTACCATGGTATATTTGTCAAAACTGAGAAACAAGCATTGATGCTTTACTGTAACTCAGACTTTATTTGAACTTCACTTGTAAAATGTAGGCCCATAATGTTATAATTTAATGAAACATATAATACAGTATTGTCCAGATCTGTATTTCAAAAATCACAAAAGTAAAGATAGTGAAAAGTACACTTTATCTGACTGAAGGTTGGCTGCATTTGAGAAGAGTGCTAATTAGTCACAAGGCAGTTACATCCTGATTACAGTCCACTCTTAGGAAGGATAAGAACTTGAACCCACTGCTGTTTGACAACTGGAGCTGGGCAGAGGTCAGTAACCCACTCACCAACTGCATTATCTGTGACTCCATGTTGTGCAGGGTTTACTGCAATGCCAAAGGTTTCATATTGAGGTAAAAAGTGACATCCTCCTAAAGCATCCATCTCAGTGGGGGAGGGGAATGGGTATGTGAAGTATCAATGGTCAATTAATCTGTGACAAAAGGAGGCAAGAACATACAATGGGGTAAAGTCTATTCAATAAATAGTGTTGGGAAAATTGGACAGATATGTTTAAAAACAAACAAACAAAAAAATAAAACAAAACCCCTAGGCCACTTTCTTATACCATATATAGGAATAAACTCAAAATGGATGAAAAAGTTAAATGTAAGACTCAAAACCATAAAAAAAAAAAACCCAGAAGAAAACATAAGTGGTAAAATCTCTGACATTTCTCATAGCAATATTTTTTTCCTGATATATCTCCTTGGGTAAGGGAAACAAAAGAAAAGATAAACAAATTGGACTATATCACACTATAAAGTTTCTGCACAGCAAAGGAAATCATCAACAAAACAAAAAGACAACCCACTAAATGAGAAAAGATGTTCACCAATGATACATTTGATAAGGGATTACTACCCAACATTTATAAAGAACTCATACAACTCAACACTCAAAAAACAAACAATTCAATTAAAAATGGGCACAGGACCTGAATAGAAATTTTTCCAAAAAGGACATACAGATGGCCAATAAACATTTGAAAATATGCTCAACATCACTAACCATCAGAGAAATGAAAATTGAAACCACAATGAAATAGCACCTTACACCTCTCAGAATGACTATCATCAATAAATCCACAAACAACAAGCATTGGCGAGGATGTGGAGGAAAGGGAACCCTCATGCACTGTTGGTGGGAAGGCAGACTGGTGCACCCACTGTGGAAAGCAGTATGGAGTATCCTCAAAAAAACTAATAATGGAACTGCCTTGTGACCCAGCGATGCTATCCAAAGAAACCTGAAAAACCAATTGGAAAGAATATATGCACCTCTATGTTCCTTGCAGTGTTATTTACAATAGCCAAGATTTGGAAGCAACCTAGATGTCTATCAATAGATGAGTAGAAAAAGATGTCACACACGCACACACACACACACACACACACACACACACACACACACACTAATATTACTCAGCCATACAAAAAAAATGATATTTCACCATCTGGGAGAGCATGGATGGACCTAGAGGGTATTATACTAAATGAAGTAAGTCAGACAGAGAAAGACAAATACTGTATGATTTCATTTATACATGGAACCTAGAGAACAAAATAAATTAGCAAACAAAATGGAAACAAACTTTTAGGTACAGAGAACAGACTAAGAGTTGCCAAAGGGAAGGGAGGGTGTCATGGGACTGAGTGAAAAAGGAGAAGGGATAAAGAAATACGAATTGGTAGTCTCAGAATAGTCATGGGGGTGTAACATTTAGTATAAGGAATATAGTTAATAATATTGTAATAACCGTGTATGGTGCCTGGAAATATTGGGGGGAATGTGTTCTAAAGTATGATTGTCAACACAATGAACACTTGAAACTAATATAAAATTATATTACAAAAATAATAAAATGTAATCCATAAAAGAGACTTAAAAAGGATATACATCCTTTTATAGGAAATAACATTGCAGCAAAATATAAACATTAGGTTATAATGGTCAAAACATGGTAATTTGTTAAAATAAATTGATTTGGAAAATTTCAGTGTAACTATTTTAGGATACAAAAATCCACGTGGATAAAAATAGAATATTTGAAGAATGCAATCAATAAGCACAATTTAATAGATTCGTATAGAAGATATCATCTTAACAAACTATAAATATATGTCCTTTTTATGTCCTTGAAACACTACAAGAAAAAAAATAACCAATATACTTACTACAAAAAAACCTTAATAAACTTTTAAAAGATGGATTTTATAGGCCTGATTTTCTGATCATATTCTCCTCTTCCCTAAATATGAAAATCAATAACAAATGATGTCTGCCCTTCAAAAACATAACTAGCTCACTTCTGTTTAGAAACATCTGTAAGCAACACCTAATTAAAGAAGGGAAAATGTGAACCACAAATTATTTATAAGAGAATTAATGGGGAAAACAAAACATAAAATCTGTGAGTCACAGTGACAGTTGTATTTTTTCAGAGGCAAACATAGAGCCTGAATTGCATTTTTAAAATTACTATTAAAGGGGGAATCCTAAATATTTTATACTTTATACAGTTTACACTTTATACATTAAAAAATTTTATACTTTATACAGTTGATTTCAACTGTATAAAGTATAGAAAGAACAATGAGCAGTTTGCAATAAATATTATATAAAGTTAAGTGAAGTCAAGGAATGATTTGTGATGAGCAAAGTGGACCAGTGGTCAGGAAAACCCTCTCTAAAGAGCTCATCTTGAGCAGAAAATTAAAGGAAGTAGAAAGTAAGCCATGTGAAGATCTATGATGATCCACTGGCATGGGCCCCCAGATAGAGGGACTTTTCTCCCAGGTACCTGTGATCACTTATTTTTGGTTTATATTGAAGTAGCCAAGAAAGCTTATGCAGGCAACCAGAAGAAATAAAATTTTCTTTCTTTCTTATTTTTTCAGCAGTGAAAATAACTTCACAGTTTCTTTTGATTATGTAGCTAATACATTTTACTGTAAATAAAATATAAAATATTAAAAATTAATGGTCTCTTACAATCCTGTTGTATCGAGATAATCAAAATCAGCACGTTATTAGTCATCTTTTCCTGCATATCTTTGCATATGCGCATAACACACACAAATATTAAATTCTTTCTTATTTTAGCTATTTTAATACAGTCTTTCATGTTCTTTAATTTTTGACATGTGTCTCCTGTTTATTTTCTTTTTCCTGTTTCCCATTGTGTCCCAGATAACTAATATTGACCACCTGTTGCTATTTTGCCATAGCTTACCCAATGATCACATCACCCAGTACCTATCGTTGCGGTTTTAACTATTGATACAGATTTAAGTATTAATATGGATATAGATAAAAAAGGTTTTGCCACTATTTCATTTTTTTAAATGACCACACTCCCTGATATTTCTCTGCATATTGATTTTCTCCCTTCAGCATCATTCATGGTAATTCTTTCAAATCATTTGGTCTGAATCGAACATCATCCGTTAGGCCATAAACTCCCCTATTATGGATGTACCCCAATCTACTCAACCTGTATCCTTCTGAATACAATTCACTCCTTCACCCCAGTGTTTGTTACTCTTAAAAGTCCTGCAATGAATACTTATTTCCATGTATGCATTCTTATATATTAGTACTTTTATTATCAGGATTCTCAGGAGTGGGGCTAATGGGTCAATAAATACATATATTTTAATTTTTCAAGATTCTGCAAAATTTCTGTGCAGAAAGCTGGACTACTGATTCACATTGACATCAACAACATATAAGTTCCATATTGCCTATATCCCTTTTAGCAAAAAATGAACATTTTTTTTCTCATCTGATGGCTATAAAGGACTACCTTGCTCTTAATTTTATTTGCATTTTCCTTACTAATAAAGAGATTAAATACCCATTCTTTGTATGTTTGCAACTGTCTGTTCATATATTTTGTCCATTTTTTCCTGCTGGTTTCTATATATTTTTGATGTCAGTTTATTTTTAATATATTTTAATCTTTAATGTAACATGTGTGGAACTTATTATTTTCATCACTTTGCTTTAGTATGGATTTTTAAAAATAGTTAAGCACAGCAGTTAAAATTTTAAGCAATCAAATGTCTGCCTTTCTTTAATACTTTTGGGTTTACTATTTTAGTTATAAAGTTTTCCCAAACCCTTAGGTTTTAACATACTATCTCTAACTTTTAATTTATTAGTTTAAAAAATATTTGTTTTTATCCCACAGAGGGTTTTTGTTTTTGTTTTTTTTTTTTTAATAATATGGCATGAAGTAGATGTCTAACGTTTCTTTTTGGTGGAAAACCAGCTGGGCTGGCATCATTTATTAAATTTCCACTGAATATAAATACCACTCCTTTCCTTTGGTAAATGGTCATATATGCTCAAATCTGTCTCTGGCCACTCTACCTTAGTTCTCTGATCCCGCTGACATTTTCATGCCACTATCACACTGTTTTGATTACAATAGTATTACAGTATATTTCAGTATCTGGCGGGGCAAGTTCTTCTTCACTGTTCTTCTGAAGCTGAAGCTGAAGGTCACTATTGCCCCTCCATCCTGATCTCATCCTTCAGCTTTTCCAGTGGTTTTGTAAGCCATCCAATCCCTTCTATAAAATCCTTTTTGTTTGAAAACCTAGAGTGGTTTATGTATTGCTGGCTGAACCCAATGGATGCAGTGAGAATATAGCAAAGTAGCTGAATATTCACTTAGTAGATAAAAAAATCTGGTATCCATATAGCCAGCAAGAGATAGTTATAATAATCAATTTTCAAGGATACCATCTTCCATAGCAATAGGGAATATAATGTGTCTGAGCATATATGTAAAAACACATGTGAAAGACATTCATGGCAGATCATCTTAAGTATTGATAATGAAAAACATTCAGTATATTAAAAGACATTAAAATCATAGTAGATTGTGCAGAATGCAAAGGATAAAAATAAAAACATGTCAAGCCACAGACTGGGCGACGAGCTTGGCCAATCAAATAACCTACAACATTTTAGAATCTAGTATCTAGTTCTCTGGTTTGTGATAAAGGATATTACAAAGAATATAGATAAATAGCCCAATGGTGAGTTATATAAGATGAAATTCAGAAAGGTCCCCAAGTGCAGGAGCTTCTGTCCCTACGGGGTTGGGTTACATCACCCTCCCAGCACATAGATACATTCACCAACCCAGAAGCTTGCATACCCTCTTCATCACATAGGCAAGATTGACGATCAGTTCAACCACTGCTCTCCACTGCCCTCCCCTGAAGGATGAGGGGTAGGACTGGAAGTTCCAAGACGTTCTTATCATCCAGGAAATTCCAAGGGATTTAGGAGCTCTGTCAGGAAGTGGGGTCAAAGACCAAATATTGGAACTAAAGATGTTCCTAGTATCCCTGCCACTCCAGAAATTACAAGGGTTTTAATAGTTCTGTGTCAGGAATCAGGGGCAGAAACCAAATATATATATTTGTTGTTATGTCACAGTTAGCCAGAGTATAATAAAAGTAGCAACCATCACTCAAAATATTCTCAAGCCTGACATGATGGACCACTTAATTTGGAAATTCCATTGTAATCTTATTTCAAGTTGAGAAAGTAGTCTGACCAGTTCTTTAGCGGCAGGGCAGCTCTTCCACATCCCAAGGAAGTGAATTCTTGCAAAGGGCAGGGATGCATTTTCTTCCATCAGCTCTTCTACATTTGCATCCCAGTTTTGTCTCTAGTGATTACCATGAACAAGTTGGATGACCTCTGAAAAGTTCAGTGTTCACATGTTTAAAGTGGAGAAATAAATCTTACCCATACTGCTTTCATTAAGAGCAAATGAAATAGTTAATGAAAATAAGATGTTTATTAATGAAATGACTGACATAGCAAGAACATGAAAAATATCAGCTTATGACAGTAATACTTCTTACATGGTGCTGATACATCAGGAAATGCAAAGCTTCACATTTCTGAATTGGCTGCAAAACAAAATCACACCTTTTGGATGAGGCTGCGAGTTACCACCTGGTTTCCCTTTGCTATCACGGAGCCTGGGTCCTGGAAACAGTTGCCAGACATCTACCAGGAGTTGGGACAGACTCTTGGTAGTGTTGACACAGCCCAGCCCACAGCTGGGGCCTCTGGGGCCTGCAGCATTCCTGCCTGAGTCTTCTTCCTGAATGAAAGACATTCCCCTACTGCGGGCATCAGGCCACACCGTTCCCTGGAATTTCTGCTGCTTCACGCTTTTATCTTTGCAATATGGCAACTGAGATTCTGTGAACTACAGGGCCCCTTCATAGTGATAGACTCTGCTCTGGAGCACCGTCTGAACCCTCTGGGGTAGGTTCCCACCCCCATCCTCCCCTGGCCCACATGCAATGGTCATTGCTTCCATGGAGAAGGTATTGGGAGGTACGCCATTAGCTTTCCATACTTCAGGGGCCACTGAGCTGTCAGCCTGCTGAAGACCAATATGGTGGGGCCAGTGGTATGTGTGAGGATGCAAATTGTCCAACTGGCTGCCACCCAGACTGGAGGCTGGGAATGTGGGTAGGAGCACAAGAACCTGAGGAGGACGGAAGGATCTCAGCTTTGAGAGGACCTGTTCCCTTCCTCCCTGGTGGGTGTGGCTTGTCAGGATGTGCTGGGCTGTGGAATCAGAGCGGAAGAACCGGTCTGAGGGGGAAAATGTAGCCAGCATAGTCTCTGGGCCTCCTCACACTTCTCGTTTGCTTCATACACTTGGCAGATGTTGCTGTGTCAACTGTTTGTTGATTCAGGTCTTCTCGCTCGTCTTACTTCTGACTCATAAAACAATCTACCTCTTCACCGTCCTCCCCTGCCTCCCTCCCCTGCGTGGGGCAGTCCCTCGATTCTCTGAGACCTCAGTGCTCATGCTCTGCACATGTTCTTTCTTTATCTTTGTCCATCACCCCCCCACCCTTTTTTCCAGTATTGTCAGTTTTTTCACTGTCGCCATCATTCAAGTGGAATTCCTACATCTCCTTTGGGACCGCCCCCTCCTGTGGACCCTGTCTCAGTCTGCCTTTCAAAACTAAGTTCTGAAGCCCTAACAAAGCCTGTGTGCTTTCTGAAGATTTTCCCAATTGTCTTAAAAGGCTATAATCTTACCGCACCCGGAACTCCCATAGAACCACTCGCATTTCGTTTGTGGATGTGATATACTTATTTGCATTGCTGGCAGGAAGTTCCTAAGGGCAGACACTGAAACTTAATTATTTTTGCACCCCTAGCCCTGCAAATAGAAGACTGAACATTTACTGCTTTATATGAATAACAAGAGAGATATTTATGTAATGCATCATATATGGGAGGAGCATGTGAAAAGATGGTTAACATTATTAGTTTATTAGGAAAATGCCAATTAAAATACCAATGAGATACCTACACTAGAATAACTAAAGTGAAAAAAAAAATACTGACACCATCTACCGATGGCAACTTTAGAGAGCAATGGAATTCTTTTGAATTGCTCGTGGAAATGCAAAATAATGCAGCCATTTTGGAAAATAGTTTGACAGTTTCTTATGAAGTTAAACATTTACTAATTATATGCACCAGTGATTTCTCTTCTAGGTATTTACCCAAGAGAGATAAAATTTTATGCTTATATATACTTTAAAAAATGGTACAGTGATTTCATTCAGAATCATCAAAAAAAAATCACCTAAATGCCTGTCAATTGCAAAATTGATAAACTGTTATATCTGTGCAGTGACTTATTACTCAGAAATTAAAAAGAAATTAATACATGCAACAATTGATGAATCTCAATATGTGATGCTGTGTGATAGAATTTACATTCAAACAACTTCAAAATATATGATTTAGTTTAAATGATGCTATGACCTAAATATGTTCCCCCAAATTCATATACTGAAGCTTCATCCCCAATGTGATGGTATTTGGAGATGGAGCCTTGGGAAGAGTTTAGGTCATGGAGACAGAGCCTCATGGATGGATTAGTGTCCTTATAAAACAGACCGCAGAGAGTTCTCTCGTCCCTTCTGCAACCTGAGGACACAGTGAGGAGACATCCGCCTGTGAACCAGAAAGAGGGCTCTTACCATACAGTGAACCCGCCAGCACCTTAATCTTGGACTCTCAAGCTCCCGTAACTATGAGAAATAAATGTGTTTTGTATAAGCACCCATCCCATGGTATTTTTGTTACAATAGCCCCAAAGGGCGAAGACAGATGATACTCTGGAAAAGGCAAAAACTATAGGAACAGAACAGATCAGAGACTGTGAAGTTGGAAGTGGGTGGAGGATTTGGGGGACATTGTTAATGTTCTGTATCTTGATTTGGGTGGTTGTTAATTGTCTACTTATCTTCCCAAAGTGGTAGAACTGTATAACAAAATATGATTTTTACTGCACATAATATTGTACTTCAAAAATAATGTAAAAAGGAGGACATTTTGCTTATCATCAGTGTGGTCCATAGAGAGAAAAGAAGGCTAGTGAAAACTTCTGTGGAGCAGGTTGACTGGATATTCTGTCTGTTGAAAATACTGGAGGCCATCATGCTTCAGGGAAAGACACATCCATTCATGAATCCATCTGTCTATCCATTCTTCCCACCCGACTCTCACAACTCCCAGCACTAACCCAGAGGTCACTGAGCTGGTGAAGCCAGGGTGTGACTATCACAGTCCCCCCCCGGTGCAGGGTTGGACGTGGTAATGACAAACTCTTTCACAGATGTGAAGGAAGTTAAAGTGAGTTGTCCAGAGTTATCAAATAAGTTTTTGTCCAAAACACAAATCCAAACATTTGACTGACATAAATTATATTGAGCTTTTTTACAGTAACCCAGCCCAATGGACCAATGGACAGAATTCAATAAAAACAACGTCTGTCAAAAGACTGACATGTTTAATTTTAAAACGGTTAAATCAACCTTTCCTTTGGAATCCATGCCCCCCATGTACATCCCTTGATTAGAGTATTTATTAAAACGTATTTTAATTAGTTGGTTTTAACTCAGTATTCTCCACTAGGCTTTTGGGGTCCTTGGGGTCAGGCATTTTTAACTTACTGACTTTTGCACACCAGGTACATAATAAAGTAAATGCTCAGTACATTTCTGTTGAAGGAATACAAGGATGAAAGAGAACTTGTGATTTCTACCACCATCCTTCACCTTCTGTCTTCTACTTCTTCATAATTCATCCACTTCCACGCATCTATAAATTTTGCAGACCTATTCCAAGCTCTCTTGCCTCTCGCATGACCACAGAAATAGCCCTCCTGCCACCACTGCCGCTCCTCTTACAACCCCACATCCATATCCCAGACAAAGGGGTCTTTCCTAATCGTTAATCAGATCCTGACACTCCCAGGCCTCAATCCACCAGAGGTTTCCACTCAGGCTTAGAACAAAAGCCAGATCTTTTAGTTGGGCTTTTAACGCCCAGCAATTTATGGTCCTTTCTACCTCTCTTACCTCATGCCTAACCCCTCGCTCCTTGCCCAGGAAGCTGCAGGCTGCTAGTTTTCTTTCAATGCCTTAGTCATGGTTGGTAGGATCCATCTCAGAGCCTTTGTGCAGGCAGCTCTCTGGCCTAGAATGCTCTTCCCATTACTGGTTTCTTCTCGTCATCATGTACATCTTCACTTTAATCCCTCCTCCTCGGAGAAGCTTTACCTGACCACACAATCAAACCTCACTGCCACATCACCTGGTTCAACTTCTCTGTATGACACTCATCCCAATGGGATATGTGTATTGTTTATTACATAGTTGATCATAGTTCTGCTTCCCCTCCTGGAATGTATGATGTGAGAGAACAAGGACTCTATATTAACCTTGGCCTCCCCTGCCCCATCACTGACCCATAGAAAATATTTAATGAACACTGGTTGGGGGATGGAAGAATGGATAGACAGATGGATTCATGAATGAATGTGTCTTTCCCTGAAGCATGATGGCCTCCAGCATTTTCAACAGACAGAATATCCAGTCAACCTGCTCCACAAAAGTTTTCCCTAGCCTACACACACTGAAATGGGTGCCAGACAACCCCACTGAGGGCTGACTTTATCTGATGGGTGTCATTTGATGAAGTAAATGGGGGGAAGAGCAAGGAGCCAGACGTAACCTTCAGTAGGGTGTGGAGGGAATGTTTTTTAAAATGTGGTAGGGAGGCAAAAGATGGGAATATTACATACTTTCTGTCTTTCAGTTATCCCTGATCCATACGGCTCCCAATTCCCTCTTAGATGGTTGTTGGAGGCATCTGTTTTTGTTTTTTTTTTCTTTTTATCTTTGTGAGATTAACTCTTTTTCTTTTACCCTTTCTTCTGGCCTATTCAGGACGCAGTGCCTTCATTACTGCGGAGAAGACCACGTAGACTTTTCCTCCATTAGGCTGGCGGGGCCGGCCCCAAGCTGTGGTCAGGCTTGGCCTGAAACAAGTCAGTGCCGCCTCAATTCCAAACCATGACTTGCCATTCTGAGGCCCCCAGAACTTCATATGGTCTCTTTACCTCTGCCTTGTCCATAGATACTCATTTCTCGGTGTTTTGTTGTAACTTAAAAATCAAAAGAGACATTTTTATTTTGAGCAATTTTGCTCTCTCAGCAGCTGAGCTGAAAAAAAAAAAACAAAAACAAAAAACACAAAACCTCCACATCTAGCATGAACTACAAGTGCACCTTGGCAATGTTAATATTAGAATTTTTTCCAGAGCCAAAGTCAGGCTGAGCAGGTGACCAGATGCCAGAGTTTTTTCAGAGTGCAGTTTCTGGAGTCAGATTGCCCACATTCAAACCTCACCAGCTGAAATTGGAAAAGACATTTAATACCTTCATGTTTCAGTTTCCTTCCCTTTACAGAACCTCACAGTTCCTCTCTCGAGTTGGTCTGGTGAGGATTCTGTGAGCAAATGCATACAAACCCTTTGCAACAGTGACTGGCACACTGGGTGTGCTTAGTACATGATATATCCATGAAAAGGATCACTATTAAGTGAGTGCATTAGATTTTCTTTAGTTTTTCTTGCCTGAAATGACACTACATTACTCCCTGCTTTGAGGCCTCCATTGCTAAAAAGTATAGTACATAATTTCCTTCATCAATGATCTCCCTATTCCTGTTTTGATTTTTGTTTGTTTGTTTGTTGTTATTTTCCAGAGCCTGGAGGTGGCGGTTGGGGGGGGGCGGTCAGTAAGATGGGAACATGCTTTGCTTCATCCATTGGCAGCTGGAATGAAATTCTAGCAGTCACTCCAAATCCATAGCTGGTAAGCATCCAGCAGCAGAGCTCAACAGGAAGTAAACAAGTTCCACCCACTCCTTCTTCCCTCTGTTATACATCTGGGGCTCACAGCCACCCCCACCCCTGACTCTAGAACACCCTTATCCTCCACAGCAGGTCAATGGACAGAGAACAGTACTGCTATGAAGGATGATGTAATTGCTGTGGACAAAAAAAAAAATGATTGAGGCCAAGGCAGAAACATTTCATGGGGGTTCAAGAAATCTAATTCTAAAGAGCCCTTAGGAGAAGCCAGTGTCTTCCTCGAGGGAGACGATGGTGAATTGTATCATTTCAATCCACACCCATGAAGGATGCTCTGCAGCTGTTTGAACTAATTCTGAAATCTCGGTAGGAGTCTGTGTCTTCATGATACAATTCCCCACAGAGTTGGTTCAGCTGGCTCCACCCCAGCCCTTCCACACACCTTGGCAATGAGGACATTTACAGGATAGAGTCATTTTTGCTAAGTGATGCACTCATGGAGTCTTGGAATACCCAGCTCTTCCCAAGACTAATGCATCTCTGGAGTTTTCCTCCCTGCCTGAGACAAAACAAAACTCAACAACACCATTGGAAAACGTGGGTACGTGCCACACATTGAAGATCACAGTCCTGGCCCCGGTGGACAGGGTTACTGTGTTAACTCCTGCTTCCCAGCCTCTTTAACTGAAGCTCCTCAACTCAAAGTCTAGTTGCCCCTGACCCCTGAGTCAGTCCAAGGTCAGTCATTGGTTCACACACATCGGCTGAATTGTCATCTTCTGCAATGTTCCCAGTGGACATACAGATCATGCATCAGGCTTTCCAGTAAGGCAGCTGCTACGCACATAGGGGTTCTCAACTGCAGATCCCTTAGCTTGGTCCCTGATTCATTCATATATTCTTATGGTCTCTTCTCTAGGACCGGGATGCTATGCCTTGACACTTTTCCCCCATTTTTTAAAAATTATGATAAAATTCACACACTTATTATTTTAACCATATTTAATTATATGGCTCAATGGTATATGGTACATCCATGTTGTTATGCCATCATCACCACCGTTCATCCACAGAACTCATTTCACTTTGCAGAAACAGAAACTGTATACTCACGAAAAGGGAATGTCCCATTCTTCACTCCCCAACTTCTGACAATCACCATTCTACTTTTTATATCTATAAATTGGACTTCTTTAGTTCTTCATGTAAGTGGAAGAATACAGTATGTGTCTCTTTGTGACTGACTTGTTTCACCAGCGTAATGAACTCAAAGTTTATGTATGTTGTAGCATCAAAATTTCCTCCTTTTTTAAGGCTGATGTTTTCTTTTACGTATCTACCATATTTTGTTTATCCATTCATCTATCAGTGGACATTCGGGTTGCTTTAGCTCTTGTGGATAATGCTGCTATGAACATGGAGATACAGTGATCTCTTTGAGACCCTTTTTCCAATTCTTTAGGGCGTGTACAAGAAGTGCAATTGCTGGATCATATAATTCTATTTTTAACATTTTTGAGAAAATACCATACTGTTTTCCATAGTGGTCGTACACCATTTTATATTTCCACCAAATGTGTACAATGATTTAAATTTCTTCACATTCTAACCAAAAGTTATTTTCTGTTTCATTTTGTCCGTCTGTTGGTTTGTTGATAGTAGCCATGCTAGTGGGGTATAAGGTGGCATGTCTCATTGTGGTTCTGATTTGCATTTCTATAATGAATAGTGATGTTAAGCACCTTTTCACATCCATATTGGACACTTGTATCTATGTATATTTTTTGGAGAGATGTGTATTCAAATTCTTTGGTAATTTTTTGATGGGGTTGTTTTTATTTTTGTTGCTGAATTTTAGTAGCTCTCTTTATACTCTGGATATCAATCCCTTATAAGATTTGCCAATATTTCTCCCATTCTATAGTCTTCCATTTTACTCTGTTGATAATATTCTTTGTTGCACAGAACTTTTTTATTGACATGAAATCCAATTTGTCTACTTTTTCTTTTGTTGTCTGTGTTTTCAGTGTAATATCCAGAAAATATTATAAGTGTTAAATGTAAGGTCATGAAGATTTTGCCCCATGTTTTCTTCTAAGAGTGTTATTGTTTTAGCTCTTTCACTTGGGTCTTTGGACCATTTTGAATTAGTTTTTGTATGTGGCATAAGATAAGGGTCCAATAAGTTTTGCTGTTTGTTTTTGTTATTGTTCATCTCTAAGTATTTTTTGATTTATCTTGTGAGTTCTTTGATCTATTGGTTGTTTAAGAGGGTATTGTTTAATTTCCACAGATCTGTGAATTTCCTAGTTTTCCTTCTGTTAGTGATTTATAATTCTATCCCACTGTGATCACAGAAGATACATTTCTAAGTCCACTGAAACAATTTGTGACCTAACATATGCTCTATCCTGGATAATACCCCAAGGATTACAATTGAGAAAAATGTGCATTTTGCTGCTTTGAGTATCCAGTTGATTTCTTATGTTGTTCAGGTCCTCTATTTACTTGATTCTCTTCTGTCCTGTTGTTCTATTCATTATTGAGGGTAAGATATTGAAGTCTCCAACTATTATTATATATTGCCCATTTCTTAAATTCTTAAAATTTTTGCCCCTTATATTTTGATGGTCTCTTATTAGATATGCAGTTGTTTGTAACTGTTGTATATTCTAGCTGCATTGAAACTTTTATTAATACATAGGTCATTCTTTTTTAACTTAAAGTCCATTTAATGTAGTATTAGTATAACCTCTTTTGCTCTTTTTTTTGGTTACTATTTCCATGGAACATCTTTCCTATCCTTTTACTTTCAACCAATTTGTGTCTTTAAATTTAAATTGAGCCCTGGCTGGTGTAGCTCGGTGGATTGAGTGCAGGCCTGTGAACCAAAGGATCGCAGTTCAATTCCTGGTCGGGGCACATGCCTGGGTTGTGGTCCAGGTCCCCAGCAAGGGGTGCGTGAGAGACAACCACACATTGATGTTTCTTTCCCTCTCTTTCTCCTTCCCTTCCCCTCTCTCTAGAAATAAATAAATAAAAGTCTGTAAAATTTTAGAAAAAAATAAGATATGATTAAATTGAGTCTCTTGGCCCTGTCTAGGTGGCTCAGTTGGTTAGAGCTTCATGCCATTATACCATAGGGTTGTGGGTTTGATTCCTGGTCAGGGCACATACCTAGGTTGCAGGTTCAGTCCCTGGTCTGGGCACATACAAAAGGCAAGTAATCAACGTTGCTCTCTAATGTTGATGTCTCTCTCTCTCTCTCTCTTTCTCTCTCTTAATCTGTTCTTCTCTCTCTAAAAGCAATAAAAAAACCTTATCTTTAAGTGAGGATTAAAATAAGTAAGTAAATAAATAAATTCAATACATAAATAAATAAAAATAAATTGAGTCTCTTGTAGACAGAGTATATTCAGATTATGTCTCCGCCTCCCATTTTGTTAATCTTTGTCTTTTGATTGGAGAATTCAATCCACTTACATGTAAAATAATTACTAGTAAGGTAATTTATTTATTTTGAATATATCCTATAGCATTATAGTCCTCATTTCCTCTATTACTGTCTTTTTTGTGTTTCATTGATTTTTATAGTGAGATACTTTAATTCCTTTCTTATAAAAGAATTAAGAGAACTATTGGTGGAAATGAGCCCTCCCTGGTGGTCATATGGAAGCTGCTGTCTGGGATCAGGCAGCAAATGCTGTTTCTCTAGGCATTTCCAAAATAGCAGAGGAATGGACAACCAACAGCATGATGTCATGCCCATAACAAACTAGAATTCTCGGGATTCATAGCTGGGGTTTTCTCTTTCTGCCCTGAATATGAAGCCTAGAGGTCTTAGATGCCTCCACAATGTCATTATTTTTCCTACTAGACTAATAAGAATGTATCATTCATTCTATTATAATCCTGGTGTCTTTCCCATATTGTTACTGGCATACTCTGCGCTTTACAACAACAAGAACACAAAACATCCCCTGAGAACCCCCAGGTTAAGTTTATTTGACTTTCTTAAAAAAAAAAAAAAAAAGAATAATGCCAGAAGTGAAGCCGGTTGTGAGAGGCGTGTTTTCCTGGCTGAGTTCAGGGAGGGAGTCTATGGCAAGACCAGAGCTGGACAGGGCTGGCTGCCAGCGGGAAAACACAAGTGACAGCTTCTCTCCCATTATCTGTATGAAAATGAGCTGAGTATGAAAATGGGCTCATCTGGTCTGGCTCCGGGGCTTGGAGCCGCTCCTCCTCATTTCACAGAAAATGCAGGAGGTTTCTGGTACATAGCAAACTCCCCAAACTCTGTGGGTTTGGTGATTTTCCTAACCTGCTGGAGTTCACAATCTTTGGGGTTTTTCCAGGGCCAGGGAATGATTCTGAAATGAAAGTTGGTTTAAGCTCAAGAGAACACATTTGATTGTGACTGCTAGGCCCCACAAAGTATAGAGAGAACAGGGAGATAGCCCAGATTTGACTGGTTATTAATGGCAGTCTGTAACATGAAGAGTTAGCTCTTCAAAGCAAGCCAGAGTTCAGATTCCCTACGGGGACCAGACAAGGGACTACTGTATCTGTGAAACGTGTCGAAATTGCTCACAAAAGAGAAGGTTAAAGAATCTGGGAGTCAGTCGGTGCTTGAATCTTCACCGCCTTCAACACAGTTCAATGTAACATGAGGAAGTTTCTCCTGGGGGTGAGGAAAACAGACGTATTGGGGGTGGAGTAATAATGAGGACAGTGATTATGAGAAAATTCAAGACAGAGACAACCTGGGTACCTGATGTCTCACCAGTTTGCTTCATTTAGCAAACAGAATCTCTTATACTTGCCAGCACCAGGACTGAGCTAGGTAAGTGGAAAAATGGATGAGTTATAGTCAAATGATAAGGCAAAAGCAAAGTGCATGTATTTTGAAAGAGGAAGCCTTCAATAGCTCAAGAGCAAGAACCTACATCTTAGGTGAAAGCCACAAAAGGGTTTCAGGAAGACAACCACATAAACAAGACGGTCAACTTTTTGAATTTGATGAATGCAGGCTCTGTGCCTGAAATTTTCTGATAGATCTCAAAAACCAGGGCATTCTGAGTTCTGATTAGAACCGTCCCCTGTCACAGTCAATAGACTGAGACTGGAATCTGGAGAGGAAGGAAGTCATTGGATTGCTTAGTTTTTGCTGCCTAACAGACCACCCCAAAACCTCTGTAGCTATAAGCATTTATTATTTCTCATGATTTACTGAGATTCATGACTCTCTGGCTAGAGGGTTCTTCTGGTTGGGGTGGCTTGGCTGAGGCTGGGTAGTCTAGGATGGCCTAACTCACACATCTAGCGGTTAGCAGAGAGTCAGTTAGGGCTAAAGGGGTTGACTTAACCACATGTCTCTCGTAACCCAACAGGTTTGCTTAGGTTCATTTATGTGACCTTGACCATAAGGGTCCCAAGTGTGCCCAGAAAGGAGCCAATGTGCTTTCAACTTTCCAAGCATCAACTTGGGTCACGTTGGCCAAAGCAAGTCATGAAGGCAGTCCAGAGACAGTGTGGAAAGGTACTATCCAAGTCCATAGATAGAGGGAGGGGAATCATGTTAGTCATTCTTACAGTTTTACCAATGTTTTATTATTCCACCTATCCTGGTTACTCCTGATGGAATCACCTCCTCCTTCCATCTACAACTGACCTGAAACACATTCACTAAAAAGGAATCTCTCCAATATGCATAATGAACATTCAGAGATTTCAGCCTCATTAGTTATTCAGATTCTCTCAAGTGTCAGAGATTGGATTAGATGGGATTGGCCAGCATTTTCCTAACACTCAGCATTTGACAGAAAGGGTATACCAGCTTTAGAGTTAAGTCACAAACTCAACATTGAATTTCTTTTCCATGGGGTAATTGCTGAAGCTACTGCTTTTCCAAGAAGAATCTTTCTGGAGCCTTTTGTTCTTTTGATTGAAACTTAATCAGCTTCTTGTTTGACAAAAATGACAGGCTGCTTGAAAGGGAAAACAAAGTTTGGGTCTTACCAATCCTAATTCCTATCAAACATCTGAAGAAAATAAGGATGTTCTACATAATGTGCTCCACTTCATGTTTTAGATTCAAATTTATCACTTAAAAGGGGGAAGGGGACCATAACTGCTCACATTTTGAGAAAACAAAAGAAAGTTAACTCTTTCTCTCTGGGTTTTTTTCACAATGAAGTATTTTTTAAAGAGGAATGCTATCTTGTTTTTTTTTTTTCCCACTGGATTTGGTGCAGAAGAGGTACGGGGAAATAAATGTTCAGGACATCATTTCCAGATGATGTGTCCTGAAATTTGTTTGTCTTCTGATCCAGAAGTTCTACCCTGGAGATAAAGTTTACTGTCTCAAAGGTTTCACCCAGACCTTAAGTTGTGACCCCAAGCCCTAGCACTGAATTTGATTAACAAGAATTTCTAATTCTGTTACTGGGAAAGCACTGGATTTGGAAACAGAAGGCATATTCATTTTGGCTAGATATTTAATAGCTGGTGTGATCTTGAACAGATTAAGCACATTCTCTGTGTTTCTGTTTCTGCATCTACATTACTTCTCCACTTGAAAAGTGGTTGGGATGTTTCAATTAGACAATGGGCATCCATGTGCAAAGCTGGCGCCTAAAACTTAGGAAGTATTTAGTGTATGCTAATTTTACACTATCTTCTTTCTATCTTTTCTTCCCCCTCCATGTTGTTCCTATTTTCACATTCTGGGAAAGAAAGCAGGCTAGCATATTCTCTTTGGAGGAAAGAATAGATATATTACAAAGCCATTTTGTGTGTCTCTGTGACAGAGAATATGGCAGATAGTCAAAGCAGAGAGACTGTTTTAGGGCAATTTCAGGAATCTGCTGGTGATCAGTCAGAGGCAGGCATACGGCTCTGTCTCAGAGACAGAAGGGGAAGCCCACCTGCCCATGACCCCATGACTAGTAAGCAACAGAGCCTGTGCTTGACCCCAGCAGTCTAATTTCAGAATCTGCGTGCTTTTCCGTGAAGAGGTAACTCCCCCCTAATATAAACTGATCCATTCATGTATTCACTTATTGTTTGAAAATATGTGTTGACTCTCTATGAATGCCATGCTCCATGGCGATTGTTGAAATGAAGCAAAGCTGTTAGAGAATCATGGAGGAGACAACAGTGAATTTCGTCTGGGGGAGTGAATCAGAGCTGGACTCAAGTCTCAGTCTCATCATTTACATGGATGTAATTGCAGTCTCCACTTTTGTTTAATGGGTAGCGGGGGGCTGCTTTCTGATCTACCTCTCAAGTTTACTGGGAGGACTAGAGCCAAGCCAAATGTGAAAACAACTAGCCCAGAGGTTAGCATGTGGTCGTCATTCAACAGAAATTTGCTAAGAGACTTCATAAAGGGGGAAGGTAAATGTCACTGTGCACAGGGACATTTTTGGAAGAACTGGGAAGAGATGGAACTCAGGCTACAGACTGGAGGCAGGAAGGAACAGACATGGAAAATCAAAGGGTGGGACCAGAAGGAAAGCTTGAATGTAGGAGACAGAAGCAAGCCACTCTGAAAAGTACTGCCTAGAGCTGATCCCTCACCCTCACAATTATGACTACAGAGCCGTGGCCAAGTTGTTGAATATCTGTGAGCCTTAGTGTCCTCCATATATTATAGAGGTAAAAATTTCTACTTCCAAGTGGGGTATTGAGGTTAAATGAGGTCAACATGCAAATACCATCTTGATGATGCCTGTACTTAGGACATATGAACAGTGTCCAATATGTTTATGGACAGCAAGCAGCATGAGGAATGGGAGGAGGCAGACACTTTGTGAGGTTTAGGGTCTCCATCAGCGTATCCAGCTCAACATGGTAATTCTGACTTTTCTCATGGCCTCAGCTAAGTTCTTTGGACTCTAAGTCAAGGGTCAAACCACAGGAATCTCTGCCTCAGTGTCTCTGTCTCTGATTCGACTGGATACGTTTGATGCCTGGGGTGCCCTTAAAATAGCCATTTCTTCTCAAACACACAGGAAACCATGCTTTTTCAGATTGAAATAGAATCCTATCTCACAGGACGCCTGCTCAGATTGAGACCTTAAAACCAAGGAGGCGCCATGCTTAGAAAACTTCCGTGAGTGCTTCCTTCTTCAGTGCTCCTCCCAAGTCCTGTACCTGGGTTTGACTTCAAGGCACATTGTTTCTGAATAGACATGGCCTGACACTCCCAAGCACAGAGTAACAACTGCCTCCGCAGTCCACCCTCCGTTCTGATCATTTCATGATGTAATGGCTGTAATGGCTTATAGATATGTGTCCCCAAGCAGACTACACTGGTTAGTAATAAAGACAGCTACACTGTTTAATTCACCTATTAGTGCCAAGCCTGGGCAGAGTCAACTCTCTGTAGATAATGCCTGAGCAAATTAACAAATGTAAACAACCAGCCCCAGAACGCTCCTGCTGGGAGATGTTCCCAGGGCAGCTGGTGTCCCAGAATGCAGGCCCCAGGACCTAGGTTCTCAGACAGAAGGGAGAGATATACACGTCCAGGCAGATGAGAGCCTAGGAGCTGGATGTCTCTACCTAACAAAATATAGACAAAGTCATAAAACTCCAGGCTAACACCAGGGGGAAGAAATGTTGAGTCTTGCTAAAGAGCTGAGACCACCTGGTGACCTCCATCTATTGTCTCCTGTTCTGCTGGCTGCCCCCCAAAGCAAGGGGAGGCCAGGCGTGGAGTTCTGGATCTGACATGAACAGAGCGGGCAACATGGGGGTAAGTGACATGAGGAGGCGGAAGGAATCTTCTCCTGCGACATTGGGTGTGTCTGTCTGCAATCCTGTTGTAAGACACGGGCTGGGAGATGGAGGGAACTGAAACAGGAGAGTTTAGGGATATGATACAAATTAACAACAGACTCTTGCGAAGTGGCACTGAATCACTGAATTCTAAGTGGAAACTTTTGTCATGGACCGCAGAGTCAGAATCATTTTTGCCTCTAACAGAGATCTTGTTCCCTTCATTGAGATGACATCTCCTAAAATGTCTACTTCTCCTTAGATTAGGGGAAATGAAAAAGAAAGAGAGGAGGGAAGGATGGAGGGAGGGAGAAAAGAAAGGAAGGAGAGAAAATGAAAAAGAGTGAAAGAGTGAATTTCCATAAAGTCATACCAGGAGAAAAGAAAAAAAAAAAAATCACAGCAGCTGAAGCTCTTTTCTCTTTCCTTTTTAATCTTGGTTTAGATGTTCCCTTGGTAAAATCATTACAAAGGCCGTTTATTTTTAAAATTGAAAGATTGAGAAGAGTCATAATGAGATATTATGTGTAAAAGTTGCACATAAATTTCCTCTTGTCATATTTTGGGCTCTGCTAACGCATCTCCTTGGCAGGACAGAGGGAAGTTGATCGTTTTAGTATAGATTGTGTGCGCCTCGGAGATATTGCCCTAGGAGAGAGCTCCTGGGTGGCTGACTTGGCTCCATGCTGATTTAGAAATTAGCTGGGCTTTTATTGGCCACACTAAATTGTTCTCAGGAAAAAAAATACATTTTTATTACAGAACAAGGGGCAGATGATTGAAACAAGCCTTCCTTCTCCTCCCTTTTGAGCTGGGTTTTAGACCGTTAAGTATACTTTCTTCTCTGGGGTTCTCCCTGACACTGAAGAGGGGCACGCAATATCCACCAGTAAAGAAATTACCTCGTTCTGTCCCCAGGGAATTCCTGATCCCTTAATAATGCTCTCTTTGAGTTCTCCTGAGTGGGTGAGTGGCAGGTGGAGGCAAATGGAGGCTCTGTACAGTGGTCTTATTTCAAGTTTCCAGAGTAAGAGGAAACTGGGTGTTGTGCCCTAAAGAAGGGCTGAGGAAGACTGAAAATCTGGTCCCTGGCCACTGACTCCATGGTAATATCAGAAAGACACACAGACACAATGTTCTACCAGGAGAAGCTTATGGCAGAAGCTGTGTAATGGACTCGCATTGAAAGCTGAGCCAATTGAAAGTGACTCTGGACGCAAAAGAATTGATCATTTTTAGACATCACTGAAACCAACCCTCAGGTGGCACCTTTCTCTCGACCATCAGCCTGATCCCGCTCTCTGACTCCCACCTCCTCAGGTGATTTGCTGCGGGACATCAGGTTCTCCTCAGTTCTGGAGAGGCCTTTGAAGTGTCAGAGTGCCCAGTACTGCCCTCCTGCGCCGCAGCCCTCCTCATGCCAGGAGCAGCACCTTGCTCAGAGTCTGCGCCCACTCTAGGCAAACCCCCCCGGCCCCCGAGAAATACTGTGTTCGTATGGATGGGAACAACCGGTGGAAAATTTCTAATGATTAGTTTCATGTATTAAAAGCTCAAAGCCAAGCACGCAATCATATCCAAAATAAAGCAGTTGAGTAACAGAGCAATCAGGGTGTTGGAGGAATGAATTCCTTAGCCAACTGAACCATCTCGCTAACCCTTCAAATGCAACCCTTGATCTTATTTTTTTAATAATTCTAAAATGTATAGATGTACCTCCCTGCATTAATACAAAATAAGATGGAGCACCTAAGGTTTGGACTTGAGATTTAAGTCAGAACTGAGTGTGATAAATGTGCGGTCACATCCCAGATTTGGGCCCTTGGGAAAACCACATATGACATTTACTGGTTCTGTTTCCTTATCTGTATGATAGAGATAATCACAGACCTCTCAGTGAGGATTAAATATATATGTATGACATGTATATGTATATATAGGCGAATATATCACTTATGTACATATATAATATATGCATATCTATAATACACACAAATATTACATGTTTATATTTACACACACTATGTGTATATATAATACATAAATAAATATATGAAAAGCAGTAAGTACCATGCCTGGAACTTACCACTGAACTCATTAAATATTAGCTGTTGTCATTGCCCACCATCAGCTCTCCTTAGCTGAAAGGTAGATTTATTTCCCCCTCAAGCTAAATTCTACAACAGAGCCAAGTCCCACAAGAAGTTAGTGGTTGAGCAAAGACAGAAAACATAACTTTTGATTACTTATCCTCCTCCACTAAACTTCAGACCACACTGCCTCCTATTAAAATTAATTTCTGTTCCCTTCGGGTAGAGATTTAAATTTGTCATGCCTCCCAAAGCCACTGGACCCCAAGCCCCATCACTGATTGTTCCTTAGGGAAGCCAGAACTGCTTGGTAATTAATCCACTACAGGCTCCCCTACCAGGACCGGGAAGGAAACACTGAATTCTACTTGGTTTCTTTCTAATTAGTACCAGAGAGCGGGAGAGAGACGGGCTGAGGATAGAAAGGGGCTGAGCTAAGTGGGGTGTGGTTCACATGTGTTCCCAATCATGACCACACAATGAAAATGTTTTCTTTCTGGGGCAATCAGACAAAATCTTGGAAAAAGTAACTTTTTCCCCCCTCTATGTACAATAATAACAATATCCCAACTTTGAAACTTTTTTTTTTCTAATCTTGGCACAGTTTGGCTTCCAAAGGATCTGGAAAACTTCCAAGCTCTGATGGCCTGTGCATGACCCTTTCCTCCAAGGACCAATACATTTATTCTATAATAAGAAGAAGCAACAATCTTGTACATGATGCATATTATATGCCATGCTCTGTTCTAAGTGCTTTACATTTGTTGACTAAAACTCAGTCTCCATTAACAGCCCCAGAATCTGGGACTATTATTACCTCCACAGAGCTGATGAGGAAATTGAGGCACACAGAGGTTTCATAATGCGTCCAAAGTTAATCAGCTAGTGCAGAGCAGAGGCAGGATTCACATGCAGACTGTCTGGGTTTCAGGTCTGTGCTCATCCATATTGCCCATCTCTGGCAGGCAGCCTCCATGGAGGAGGGGTTAAGGCAGAACCAGAGGGGCAGGACCTGATGGAAGAGTCAAAGAGGAAACACAAAAAGACGAGAACTCTCAGGAAAGAAGGTCATACCGCTGGGCAGTTGGGCCTCAGTCAGTCCCCCTTTGCCCTGGGGCTCTGCTTTTCACTTTGATTGACATCTGGACTTCATTCTCTTACACTTTTGAGCTGGAATTTCATTTCTAGCCTGCTCTTCCCCCAGGTCTTGACCTTCATATCTTCAGCCCTGGGCAAGTACCCTGATTCTAACTTCTAATTGCTCCCTTTGCTTAACTACTTAATTTAATGTTCAGACCCTGAATTGGTCCTTGGCTCTGATTAATCGTAGCTCAGGGCTCTGTAGCAGGGGTCTGAACCCCTTCCCAGCCATTAGAGTAGCTGGACTTGACCTCTCTTGGCTAAGCGATGGAGGACACCACACCCACCTGTTGAATATGGAGGCTGACGTGAAACATACTTCATGAGTTGTTGCATATGTCCCAGACATGACTCTGCCAGCAGGAAGACCCTCAGGGACTGGCTGTCATCTGCTAGAAGGCAAGCTTGAATGGATGGGTAGATGGATGCCTGGTCCCTGACCTCCCCTGATTCCTTCCAGGGTTAGTATTCTTGGGTAGTGGTGTTCAGGAGCCTGGGGAAAGTACCATTCCAGGAACAGCTGGCATTGCTGGCGTTGTTGAAGCAATTGATGGCTTTTAGGGGCAGAGATTAAGTTTGGGCCAGGAAGAGAAGCACAGGTCTAGGATACAGAGCAGTGATTCAAAGATAATGGGTCTGAGCTAACTGCGAAGAAGGGAAAGTATTTAGTCTGTGAGGGATATTGATGGTGGAGATATTCCAGCATTCAGTTCCCAATAAATGCACACAGTTCAGCTCAGAGGCCTGATCCTTCCCGTAAGAGTGGAGGGTATTGGGAGTCATATTAATCTCTCAGAGCAGCAGGGAGCAGGGGCCTTGCTCCCTGGGTTCTCCAGGCACACACTCAAGTGTAAACTCATTAGAACTGACATGCAGAAAGCTTGGAGGGAGAGAAGGTACACATCTTATATACGCTGGCTGCCTGCTGTATGTGTTCAGCTGTTTTGGATATATTCATTGGCATCCTAGATGGGGTTTCTAGAAATCACATACACACATACATCTGTCTGTATTCTAAATCACCCAATAAAAGAGCCACTCATTTAATTTTAAAATTACCCGATGAGGTTACGGCCTCTATGATTATCATTAGCCAGTTTTACAAATAATATAACTGAGGCACAAACAGTTACGTGTCCGGTCTGAGGTCAGTGACAGGGCCAATAGATGCATGTAGTCTGGGCTCTTAGCTCTCTGCTCTACTGCCATCAGGATCACCAGGACAGTCACTGCCTTCTGCATTTCAAATCCTATTGTCGGCCCCCTGCCAGTCCACTGGAAGGGGAAGCCTGTAACAGCATCATGGCCTGCATGAAAAATCATGGATGACTGGCCCACCAGAGTGAGCCATGTTCTTGCTCTTGGAATTCAGAATTGGCCCATGGAGTGAGCAGATATGGGAATGCAATGTAGGGTTAGGGTAAGAGTTGACAACTGGCCTAAATACAGCCATGTGTATCTCCAATTCCCAGAGAAGAGGGAGCTATGGGCTCTCCCAACAGAGCAAAAGGATGGGTGTGTGGCCAGGGCAGGATGGAGGCCAAGGCGTCTTGCAGCACCCAGGGGGCAGAGGCAGATTCACTCACTCCCTGATTTCAACCTGAGAGCTCTGGCTGATACACATTTCTGCTCTTGGTTGGTCATGTAAACACTCAATACTGACTAAATAAAACCATCCTTGACTAAGAGATGAGCTACTTTACAGATGGAGACTATACCTGAACTAGTATGACTGAGATTAAAATATTAACAAAGAATAATGATGATAATTTATTCAATGTTTACCACATAATAAGTATCATGCTATTACTTTAGATGTTCATCTCAATTAATTCTCATGATAATCCTATAAAGTAATTACTATTAGTACTCCTATTTTAAAGAAGAGGAGACTGAGATTTATGGAGGAGAAAGCATTTATTTGTTCATTTCACAAGTATTTATTGAGTGTCTACTCTGTGCCAGTCACTTTTCTAGGACTTGGGATATATCAACAAGCAAAATAAATAAATATCTCTGTGGCCTTGTTCAGTTAACATTTGAGAGGAGAAATCAGAAGACAAGCAATAACCAGGACAAGTAAGTTAACTCAGATAGGACTGTAGACAGTGAGAGCTGCCATGGAAGTGGATACAACATCCGGATGAAGGCTCCCTGGAGGGTCTGGGTGGGTATGAGTGGTGGATTGCAATTTTAAATAGTGATCTCGGGTGTGCCTCATTGAGACAGGAATATTACACCAGAGGCTTAAAGGAGGAGAAGGGAAGAACCATGCTGGTATCCGGGAGAAGAGCATTGAAGGCAGAGGGAACAGCAAATGAAAAGGCTGAGACAAGATCAAGGACACAGAAGCCCAAGTGGATGGAACAGAAGGGCTGAGGGGACGAGAGATGGGGAAGGGAAGGCGGCCAGAGAAGTAACAGGGAGACTTCTAGGACTTTAAAGACTGTCATAAGGACTCTTTATTCTAAGTGAAATGGCGACCTGTCGAAGAGTTTTGATCCCACAAGTGACTGCCGTTGAGTCCTTAAAAGGACTGCTCAGGCTGCTGTTATGAGAAGAGTGAAGACCCTAATCTGTAAGCTTCTACATGTAAGTGGTAGAGCCGGAATTCAAGTCTCTTTTACTCCCAGGCAGTATGCTCCATTTCCTCTTCAGTTATGAAGGTTCTACAGCAAAGGAGGGCTGTTTCAAATTATTTTCCCCCATTATGCCTAGTGTCTTTCTGTCTTTGTTCTGACACGAGAAACCTCTGCAGACTTCTTACTCTATTGAACTGTCATCAGCCAGTTAATATCGATGATGTATAAGGTTCTTACTGCTTTTTGCCTGGCACTGAACTAAGTTTATAAACACGCTGTCTCAGTGGAGTCCCACGACAAAGCCATGAGGCAGCATACAATGGTGATCCAGCCATGCAGATGAGGACCTGAGTCGTAGAAAGTTTCCTTACTCACCTTGACTACCAGGAAACTCTCCCTCTCAAAGATTTCCCAGAAGACCTGCCTTGGGATAGGAATGGTCTTTCAAGCAACTTCTCACTGAGAAGTCTGCCAGCTCCTTAAGACCAAGTCACATGCTTTTCTTTATTAAGCTCTGTTCCCAGGACAGTATCCTGCACATGGAAAAAGTCTAATATATTTATTTTGGATGATTAACTTATATTAATAACAACTTTTAGCCTGGTTAAAATAGATCTTAAAAACACCAAGTATTTTCTTATAAGATAATCTTACTTTCATTATAAGCCACAAAGGAGAGTGTTGAATATGAAGTGCTTGGATACCATGGGTTAGTGAAATTCTGAGTGGGGAATAAATGTATGTTCACATTAATACATACTAGTCCATGTGACATCCTCTGCCGCTCTTTTCAGTAAGTTATTTGTTCAATCTGGGTCTCATTTTCCTCACTTGTAAAATGGAACTACTACCAAGGTTGCTGTAATCATGAAATGACATCATGCATATAAAATATTTACTTACTGCCTTGTCTAGAGTAGGTGCTCAAGAAATGTTACGTGGTTTTCTGGTATAAGCTTAGAACTCCTTCTCATATTCGGGGGCTGCTCAGGCAGGTCTGAGCCAGACAGAACCAAATCTGCTGGGAGACAGATGGCCCCTTAGGTGCTATAAAGACAGTGATATATTGGTAAACAACCGGCTCTTTAAAACAAAACAGAACCAAACCAAAAACATGCTGGTAGCTCCTGCCAGTTTCTGTGGTGTCAACACTCCCACTATGGCTGATTTCAAGGCACGAAGGGGATGTCGCTGAACGTGGCATTGGGAAGATGCTGTGCCCAGTTGGCTCTTATGAATCAGGTTCCAGATTTCACCATGGTTTTTCCCCTATGCTAAGCCTTTTTCTCGCTGGTTCAGAACATATTATCAGTCCGAGAGGGGCAAGCTCAACTTCTACTTTGCTCCACGGACGGAATTACTTTTACTGCCCATGTAAATAAGGCGATTTTTACTGTATTTTAATAAGCACTTATAGAGTCTTCCAGTCTAAGCACATTATACACCTTAACTCATTGAACCATTAAGCATCCTTGGAGATAGCTCTGATTTTTATTCCCCTTTTTTGGATGAAGAAACTGAGAGCCAGAGAGATTGAATAACACAGCTAATAAATGGCAGAGCCAAAGCCCCAAATTAAGTGGCCTGGCTCCGAGTCCACTCTCATGTCTGCTTTGCTGGCCCAGGCATAGGACTGTGGGGGATCTGCTCCAGATCGCTGCCCAGAAAGCAAGTCCAGAGAACCCTATGGGTCACTCTCAAACCTCTCTGCTGGGTTAGGACCAACCTAGGAGCTGTTTTGCTTAAACGCTTCCTGCTTCCGTAAAGCCCATTCTATTCTGAGTTGATTGCAGGCCAGTCAGCCTTCACAGGAGTCTAGGAAGTGCAGCCCCAACTGCTGCACCAGGACAGAGGGTGCTAGGAGCCTGGGACAGAGGTGCTTTGGTAAAGATTGCTTTTGCATCTCCCATGGAAAGTGTGGTTCCAAAGTCTTCCTTAACTTGTGTCTTAGAGGCCTGAATGGAAACCCCTGCTACTTCTGGGACTCGGTTTCCAAAGGTTATTTTGGCAGCCAGAGCACAACAGCTGCTGAGCAATGCAATGATCCAGCAGCCCCAGAGGAGGAGGGTGCAGGGACGCCTGAAGCCCCGTGCCAAGCCCAGCACCCACCAGCTGCCTCCCTCCCCCTTCCATCACAGCATTAACCCCATCACCACCAGTGGGTCCAGGCTCAGAGAAGGAGCTGGGTTTCCCAAAGGCGATGTAGCCCATAAACACACAACTAGCGTTTTCAACTCATTTGCCCCTTTCGCTCTGTGAGATTTTTCTATTGTTCTGTCTGAGCGTTAATGCAACACTCAGCTGAGCTTTCTCTTCTCATCTTGTTTCTCTACCAGTTCTGCTTCCCTTTCAGCCTCCAAGCCATAGCCATTTACATCACAGTCTAACCAGTAAGTTATAATAGAGAGAAAACATACATTACAGCAAGTTAAGTGGATTCTAACATTTCGTGGAATCTATAATGATTCAGAAGCCCCTTATTATGTCATTTCTCTATCTTTGCACAGAGTCATTAGCATTCCTGGGTACCACAAAGCATGAGCAAAAACACAGTCAGAGTTCCACTCCTTGGTAGGCAGAGAGGGAATGTATTATTGGTATTGATTCTATACCAAAAAGATATAATGGAGGCTTCTAGATTCCTAACCCTAGGACCCAACTCAGCATAAGGCATTTGGGGCAGGGCCTGGATCCCCAAGGACAAGAAGCTCTTAAGCCAAGCGGAAAACAAAACAACACAGACACAGACATGAATAAATACAGCAGACAAATCCACATACGGGAAGGTCCCCTTCCTGCTCCCAGGAGGCAGGCTCCCTGAGGCCTTACAGATGTCCGAGCAGAATCCACATTCATGGTCCAAGTCGTGCAAACCTAGTGCCCAGACTCAAGAAAATAAAATGGAGAGAGAGAGACATGGGAACATTTTTGAACTGAAAAAGAAGACCCTACCCACCCCCACTGCACACCCCCAAACATTTATGATTCCCCTCTTGTTTCACTGAGATTAGCCCCCTGTGTAGCTTTTTAAAATTACTTCTCCAGCAGTTGGCTGAGTTGACAATTTCACAGCCTTCATGGAGGTGGCAGAGGCTGGCATGGGACCTGGTTCATGAAGAGAGGGGACACGGGGCTAAGTTAGCTGGTGGGTGGGAGGAGAAAGAAAAGACAGAGACAGAAAATCAGGAGCTGACCTATACCTTCAGAGACCCGTGTGTCCTCTTTTGCGAAGGCTGTGCTAGCTAGCATGCCCGTGGTGAACATGCATTCATGAACCTAAGCAGTGGTGAACTCAAATAACTGTCACTTCTTAGGTTTCTCAAATTAATTGCCACTGCTAATGTCAAAAAATAAGTTTTATTTGGTATTTGGGGGCTTTTTAAAAAGAAAAAATATATAATCACACTGTCATAGCACAAGAATGATTTCATATCTGTGTTTTCCATTGAATTCATATGTAGGTGAACACATTTTAAATAATTATAAATAAAATTTATGTTTCATTTTTATTGTCTTTTTTCATTTAACTTCAGAGTTTACATATTTTTCACGCTTACAAGATACTTCAGAGTGACTAATTTTTAATCTATAATTTTCCAGTGAGTGGAAATTCTGCTATTGACTAAACCATTCTCTTATTATCAGACTTTTAGGATGTATCCATAATGCACATTTTCTTTGTAAATTCGAGTATTGGTTCTGGTGAATTATTTCATTAGGATAAATTCTACTAAAAAGAATAACTGGGTAAAAAATTAATGTTTTGCATCTTCCATTACATATTGTCATGTGGCACTCCAGAAAACTTTGCATTGGTTTTCAAAACAACATAGCCAAAAAAAAAAAAAAAATTACCAACCTCACAAAAATATTGCCAGATCTTGGAATTACTGATTTTTTAAAACTTAGGCAATTTTAAATCTCCAGTTTTTACTTTTTGTAATATCCAACACAATAACCAGGAAACATTTTTTAAAAACAGTCTTCATTACATTGACTCTAAAAAAAGAACTCCACTTTATTCTACCAGTTCCAGAGAATCCCACCCAGACACAATGCAATTTGGACCAACCTGGAAGAGGATGCTTGGCATTGAAGAGTGTCTTCCCTGCTAGAGTGGGATGTGCTCCTGATGGTTGAAAGAAGATTACAGAATTGTTGAATGTAAGGTAGGCAGTTTGGAAGAACTCAACTAAAATTCTCTAGTCTGAAGAGGCAGGTTTGGTGCTATAATGTGGAAACCTTTCCAAAACATTAACAGAGAAACATCCCTCTAGCTTCTTGGAGGTGCTTTCTCAAGGATGGACTGTGAGTCTGCCAAGATGGTGATGTGTAGGGTTTCAAGAACTCCTCTCCAGGATACCTACATGCATATCACCATTAAAGACCATCACTGCTGTTGCTGATAATAATAGGGATAACAACAACAGTAATAGCTAGTATGTACTGTTTACTACATGCTAAGTGCTCTAGGATAGATTCTCATCTAATCCTCACAACATTGCTATACCCATTTAAGGGATGATGAAAGAAAAGCACACCAGGCTTAAAAGACACTCAAGGTCGCATGGCGCATCTGCGGACACAAACCCAGGCCATCTGGTTCACAGTCTTTGATCACCTCATCCGTACTGTGCATCACCTCTTCCAGGACACGTTCACTTCACCTGTCTTCCATTTCCCCTCCTTTCTCCAGAAACTTCTGCAAACCTTTCTTGATCAACATACATTTTGGGGGTAAATGGGGCTGCATGGTATCTTGTAAGGAAGTGTCTTCCACCTTTATCAGCCAACCATGAATTTAGCACTGACCTTGGGCATCTCAGACCTGTCCTCTGAGAAAATGAGACTCCAGGTCCTTGGAAGCTCCTTCGCACTCTGGGGTAGGTTTTGTCTCCTTCTCTATTTAATGCTCTTCGACTTGGGAGCCAAATTGTACATTTAAAGCTTTCACTGTCTTTTCCAGAAAAATCACCTAATCTGCCATACCTGGCTTCTTCTCAGTGACATGCTAGTAAAACTAACTCCCAAGGTGCTCACAACAGATAACATCACTGAACAGCAGCCAAGGCCAGAGGTCCCGTCCCAGCTCCACTCTTTGGCCGGCGCAGCCCACACGAGCACACGGTGCTGTTAACAGCACCGGCATGATGGCCAACGTTGATCCAACTCTCCTTCCATCCCCAGGCCCCAGGAGTGCACTGTGCTTTCAGGAAATGTTTGAAAATACTTATCAGACTAAGAAAGGTCTCAAATGAAGCCATCACAACTTAGTTTGAATAAAACAGTAAAGAAAACAGTATTAAATATGTGAAATGTGCCATATTTGCTTACCTTCCAAAAGAATGAAAATTTAGGAGTTTGTAACATCAGGGCTACAATTCAAAAGCCCGTGAAAGATACTAACTTCCTTACCCCCACCTCTGAGTTGCTTATTTTAATCAAATTTACATGGAAATGACATTATACTTTAAAAGGCTAAAAAAAAAAAAAAAAAACTGACTAGGTAATACTCTGCTTAATTTTCTTTTACACATATTTTCAACATTGGGTCAGAGCATCAGAAATGCCTGGCTAGCTAGTTAAATGCCCATTCCTGGCCTTATTCCAAACCTACTAAAACAAAATTTCTGGAATCGGGGCTTGGGAGTTGAAGATTTTAAATTTCCGTTGGTTATTCTTATTCATTCTAAAGTCTGAGAACCACTGCTCCAGCGTGTCTGCCTCGCGTGGCCAGACCGGGCTCAGATGAACCGGGCGCTGTCTCAGGTGCCAGAAACAGCGGACGGTGACCTGGGTAGATTCCCTTTTGTAAACTCTGGACAGATGTCTGCCCCACTCTGGACCTTCCTACGTTCCACTCTTGTCATAGAATTCACTTAAGTCAGGAAAGCATTTGAGTAGATTGACTATGACACCAAAGACTTCTAAGCGTCTGAACCTATCATTGTATGAAGATTTTTATGAATGGTCTAGAAACCCCCAAATGGTTTCATCACTCTCAGGATGAAAGTGAAGGAACAATGATAATTTCACCACAGAGGTGCTGGGAAACCCATTGCTGGGAGGGAAACACGGAAGGGCAGAGGCAAGGTTAGGTAGAAAAAAACAGCCTGGCTGACTCCCTGTTGGGAGCAGCAAGTCACTTCTAATTCTTGGAGTTACATTTTCTTATACAAAAGTAGAATTAGACTTTTAAGAAAACTTAGATGTGTCATCCTTGATCTCAAAATGTCTATAATATGACTGCATTCATAGTATTCAGGCCTGTAAGTTCATGGACTCTGGTTATTTATTTAGAAAATAGTATCATAGTAACTGTAAGGGATCTCTGAGCTCCTTGGTTTGTTTAGCCTTTGTTTTACAGGCATGCACAAGTGGCCAATTATTGTCATTTTGATTCCTTCACATGGGGAACCCTGTCTACCCTGCATGCATCTGGTTTCCAATTTCATTGGAAGGAGGTTAGATAAGCGAACTCAAAAACACCTGTAATTAAGTGCTCATTCGTTCTTGTATTCTTTCACTTGGAACTGACCATTGTTTAATTGAACATTTATTATAGGAAGCATAGATACTCTTCTACTTGCTGGGAAGAAGAGTGGTGAGCCAATGGGTGTAGTTCCTGCTTGCGTAGAGCTTGTGGTCCAAAGGGGAATATATAAGTAAACAGGCAATTTTAATATGGAATGAGTGCTGAGATAGGAGAACAGAGTCTCAATGGGAGGAAGCCAACTACGAGAACAAAGAAGACAAAAATCGGAGGCAGAGGACTCAGCGGTCTTTGGCAACCATCCAGGTGAAAGAGTGGGACCAGTAAGCATGGAGAACCATTGATCTCCTATGATATATATTGCTCATTTTTCTCTCTAAGTATTGGAGATTAAGGGGAGCCTAATCACTCACTTCTGTTAATGGATTTTAACTAATTAATCAATGGACATAAGGCTAAATGTGAACCAAAATATATTACGATCTAGTAAAGCTGGGTCTCTTCTCTCTCACTCCACTTTGAACTTAACGGCTCAGTGCTATGGTCTCTTAGGCAGTTCAGGCTGCTATAACAAAGTAGCACAGGCTGTGTGGCTCATAAACACAAACTTCTTTCTCATATTTGTTGAATCTGGATATCCAAGATCAGGATACCAGCATGGTCAAGTTCCGGTGAGGGCCCTTTTCTGGGATACAGACCGCCAACCTCTTGTTGCATCCTCCCATGGTAAAGGGCATAGAAGGAAAGCAAGATTTCTCATGACTCTTATAAGGGCATTAATCCCATTCATGAAGGCTCCACCTTCATGAGCTCACCTAATTCTAACTATCTCCCAAAGGCCCCACTTCCTAATACCATTACATGAGGGGAGGGGTAAGGTTTCAATATATGAACTTTAGGGAGACACGATATTTAGTCCGTGACAGTGAGAAACAGAAAGAGTCTTCCAAAGGACAGTGACATTTCCCTATACAAGGTCAGGCAGTTATTGTGGCCACGACTTTTCATGCCTTCCTGTATTCGAGTCCTTTGGTTCTGTCCTCCCATAAGACTCTGGGTTGATCTTATGTTAATCTTTGACCAACAGAACATAATGTCAGTACAGAATGCTAGATCTGAGCCTTGGCCTCAAGAAGCCTTACATTCTCTTCCATACGCTCTCAAAAATCCTGCTACC
Source organism: Anoura caudifer (assembly GCA_004027475.1). Taxonomy (NCBI): domain Eukaryota; kingdom Metazoa; phylum Chordata; class Mammalia; order Chiroptera; family Phyllostomidae; genus Anoura; species Anoura caudifer. The sequence continues at coordinate 196,413 of PVKU01002290.1, forward strand.
CTGTCAAGAAGCGAGGATGCATTTCTGGAGGATGAGAAACCATGAGGAGAAGAGCCCAGTTGTCCCATCTGAAATCATCCTAGACCAACCTCAGCCAGTCAAACTCCCAGTCACCTATAAAAGTTCAGCCAAGATCTATAGAGTTTTGCTCATACCTATCCCATAGCTGACCGCTGATGTGTCAGGGAACACAGATAAAATCAGAACAACTCGGTTAACATAGAACCTGGCAAATGATAATAAATGCTATTGTTTTAAGCCACTGAGCTTCAGTGTGATTTGTTACACTGCCATAACTAACTGGTAAACTTCCCGAGATGTAAAGATCCAAGAAATAGAGACCAGACAGAGAAGGATAGATATTGGCACTATTATCGCCAGGAGTTTGTAGCTTTTTACTATGGCCCAGTTCACATCAGGTTCTCTGGTTTAATCAACCATCAAAAAGAAATGAACACATTGAAAATACGGGTCAAATATTCCCTCTGGAACTTCTTGAGTTAGGGTCTGAGGCCAAGCCTTACTTGGAGGAAGAACTTACTTCTTCTGGTCACCAAAGTCGCTCACCATACCTGCTAACCCTCTGTATGGACCACTCCTCAGATAGGCCACTCTTTGGAGAACACAGTAAGGTCACCTGGGGTCTTTGCATTTGTTAGGGCTGAATAAACAAGCAAAACTACAGAGAGAATCAAAGTAAAGCCAACTAATATACTTTTCGTCTTATTTCTCCCTTAAAACAGTACCCATGCTTAAGTGTAACAAAATATATATAAAAACAAGCTGTCAGGGTTCTGACACAGTCGATGCTGGAGGCAAATGTTTCTGCTAAACTCTTGATGGAGCCCTGGGGAGAGAAGGAAAGGGTTCCAAACTGGGAGGGATTGGCAGCTGGGCCGGGAGCGCAACCTGACTCTCTCTTCCCTTTCACAAAGAAGGTTTTGTTTGGATTGTGGGGCATGGTGAGTGACTCCTCTAGAGCCAGGGGGATATGCCATGTTCTGGGGGAACATCTGGGCTGCCAGCTCAAGCCAAGTTGAAACCCTATCCTGGCCAGAGCTGCTCTAATAAATCAGGTGTAGGTGTATTTTTCCAGGATGTTCAAAACCACATCTTACCCTGAGAAACAGGGTTTTATCCATAGGAGTTTCATTCCAAGGGACAAATGATCCTCCTAGGTTCCCATGAAGCATATGTTTACCAAGGCTTCATGCCCGAAGAATTAGATCCAAAGCCTGAAAGCAGGGCCTCCACACATCCTTCTTCAAATGGTGTTAGGAATCTTCACCAACGAAATCTCCATTCCAATACACGGACTCAGCCCATGCCATCCCCACCTTGTGCTTATAATACAGTCTCAAATATTTGATCCATCACTTTGAGCTGAAGGATTTCATTTTTACATTCTTCTTCCCCACCTTCAAAGGATATTTTCTCATATTTGTTGAGTCTGGATATCCAAGATCAGGATACCAGCATGGCCAAGTTCTAGTAAGGGCCCTTTTCTGGGCTACAGACCAAGAGGATGCAACCTCTTGTTGCATCCTCACACGGTGAAGAGCGGAGAGGAAAGGCAAGCTTTCTTGTGACTCTTATAAGGGCATTAATAGTCCTCATGAGGACTATTATCCTGACATAATAATATTGTCAGGTTCTTCTCTTCCTATCCCCCTTTACTATTGTGCTATTCCTAACAGTACTAATAGTAACACTTCTATCTTCAATGCTTTTATTTTAACATCTACCACAGACTCCAGGGATACAGTATATTATTACATTACAAATATCAGTATTCGCATTTAAAGACCTCTTAATATTTAAAGTAATCACACATGGGCCCGTTTAACTTGATACTATTGATGAATTTATAAGAATGTTAAATACCATTTCTACATCTTATGGTCTGCTAATGAGGTTGGTAGAGAGAGTGCTATTATTTCCCATTATAAGTGAGGTAGCGAGGTCATGGTAGAGCTGAATCTGGGATATATTCCCAGGACTTGAAGGGAATCCTTAAGAGTGGTTCATTGGAGGTTAGGGGATGGTCAGGCAAGGGGGCAAGGGGGCAAGGGTCAGGACAGGTCCAGTGGAGCAGAACATCAAACAGGCTCATGGGGAGAACATCTTGCAAAACAGGGACCTGCATTCTTCAGTGCAGAGCTGCAGTCGATCCTGGACCACTAGGCTAAAGACCAGAGACAGCGTGGCTCTCTTGCAAATTATAATACCTAAGGTAAAACTAGTTTAGGAGCTGTAGTTTGTGGAAAATAACTGCTTAAAAATAAGTTTTACAAAACGTGAGAATTTGGATGTCAGATGATGGAAGTTTTGGGCATGCTGATTTCAAGAGGTAACAAAAATCACAAAAATAAATATATGAGTATCTGAGTGAGTCTATTAGCATCTTCCTTCTTTTGTAACCTATTGTATACAATATCTGCCATTTGCTGTCACAGAATTTAGTCTCCTCAGTTGCTCAGTGTCCTGATTTTACTTTGGGGTACTGGTCTCTGTCATTCCTACATTTGTAATTAGATACAGAAGAACCCCATCCTCAGCTGTAGGTATGTGTCCAGACTGCCTTAAATTCATCATGTTAACTTTAATTTTTATCACTGTCATTGATTCAGAGATGGGCATAGAACAAGTTCATGGTCAATGAAATTCAGTGGAAGATTTTGTGTGACTTCTGGCATGGAAAGATCTCTCATGAACCCCTTCAACAAACATTTTTTGAAGAAACTGGGTGTCTGATCATGTACTAGGATTAAAAGGTATTGATGGAGGGAAAACATGTACTCTATCCTCTCCATACTTGCAATGAAGGAGACAGAACTGTGAATAAATAATTACAATAACTAGCACTGCATCAGAGGTATTAATGGATTGCAATAAAAGCAGAGAGAGAACTATCCTTAGTGTCATGTTTGAAGAAAAGAGAAGATAGATAGGAAATCACTTCACTTACAGACATCAGAATCATTTTCAATGGGATGGTGTGAGCCTCAGCATTTTTCTGGCTTCCCATTGGTTCCAACCACTTCTTTCCTAGATATTCTGATGTATCGGGGAGTTTGGGTCTCTGCTTCAGAAATATCCATTTCTGATTAGGCCAAGTAATTTACTTCCCAGACCTTGGTTTGCTAATATTGAGATGTTTGAGGCCTTAGCAAGAAATCTCATTATCTGACCCAATAATGTTTTCTCGAGGAATGAATACTAGGGAGGATATTTTAACATCAAATGCAGAATTAATAAACATAGAAATATAAAAAATAAAAATGGAAATTGAGTTAAAACTAATCAAATAAAATGTTAAAATGGAAATACCTGATATCTGCTGGGAAGTTTGCTAAGCTGACTTTGAACTTCAAAGAATAATACTACAATAGCAATAAAATAGTAATACAAGCCAAAAGCAATAATATTAATGATTTTGAATGGGCAAATACTGGAATGTTAACTACAAAAAATAGGTATATATTGGAACCTAAGAAAACATAAGTAATTAAGTCTTTCATTGATTTTTCTTTCATTCAGCAAATATTTATTGAATCTAAGTGCCATGAATTGGTAACTGACTCTTGAACCAGCAATCAGAAACTGAACTGGAAAGTTGACCACTGAAGGTTAGTTTTTAAAACATTTTATTTATTTTATTACTTTTAGAGAGAGGGGAAGGGAGGGAGAAAGAGAGGGAGAGAAACATCAATGTGTGGTTGCCTCTCGAGCACTCCCAACACTCCCAACTGGGGGCCTGGCCTGCCGCCCAGGCCTGTGCCCTGACTGGGAATCGAACCAGTGATCCTTTGTTTCACAGGCTGGTACTCAGTCCACTGAGCCACACCAGCCAGGGTGAAGGTTATTTTTAATAGAAAACTAAGGCCAATTTTTCATTTTCAGTAATTTTTTGTTATCACACATTAATAACAAAATATGTATTATACTCTACGATCACACCTGACTCCTGGAAAAAGTTCAGGGTTATAGAGGGGCCAGGTCATTACCTTGGCTTTACCTATGAAGTGTTTGATGTGCTTTAGCACATATGTGTATAAGGTAAACTTGAGCTCATTCTCCATTAGTGTATGATTAAAACTCAAGTTGTGAAGTCATCAATATCTAAACTAGAAGTTATTTAAACTTCCTAAGTCTTTATCTCTAAAATGGAGGAATAATATCTAAATTTCAGTTATTAAAACAATTAGGTAAGACACTTTCTAAATACACACACACACACAGCTCAGTGCTTGGTGCACAGTAGGGGCTCAATGAAAACTGAGTGAGTGAGCAAACAGATAAATGAAAAAATATATGACCAGATTTCTTTCTTATTTGGGGATCCCCTTTTTCACCATGGAAAAATATTAGGCACATTATAGGCATGAATAGATGTCTCAAAATTCATGGTATATCCTTAATTCTGGGTAATTTATTCTGTCTAATAAAAGTTATACAGTAAAGTTATCACAAAATGTGATTTAAATTGTGTCGTGGTATACTTCTTTTAAACTAACGAATTTATTTTTCAGGGTAGACTATCTGTATGCATATAGCTTATTTACATATTTAGATATATTTCTTATATATAATCAGAATTTGAATTACTATGCCAGTTTTTAGCTTAACAGTTTAATAACCAAACTGTCTCTTGATAAGTTTGCTATTTTTATCTATGAGAGGGCCAATTTGCTTATATCCACTTCAAATTTATTTTAGGCCAAAGGGTATATTTTTGTCTTAACAAAAGCTTTTTTTTAACAGTTTACATAAAATGCACTGAGACAACCTATTATGGCTATGAAACTGGTTTTACTAATTTGTAATCACACTTCAAAGAACTTTCTTTTATGAAATACTTGAATTCAGTTATCAACAATAAATATGTGATATTAGCAGCAAAATTTTAAAACAATAGATCCTGATGTTCTAATTGGCAGCTTATTAGTTACAAGTCTATAATATCTACTGTTATATAAGCGTTTAGCAAGGAGGCAAAGTAGGAAGACGAGGACAGTATTTCATTTCCTTTCAATTTCACCACATGCTTTTATGTCATCCTTCAAATCCATAAACCATTGTTTTGTGCCTCGTGGATCATCCTTAGGGACTACACGCAGTTCACAGTTACACAAAACCACTTACTCTTACTGTTAAAGTCTTGATGTACTTTCTCAATCCAGACAAACTTCTCAAGGTTTGGGAAGGAGTAGGCCACAAGACTTAGCTTTCTGTTATCTGGAAACAGGAACAAGATAACAAGCAAAGTGACCTGTGCAATTGTCTTTCTCATAGGAAGTTGAGTCATTTTTTTTCTGATGTGGTAAAATAATGTTTTTAATGTATTAATAGTTAGTACCATAATTTGTTGTCCTCGTGCAAACCTCTTCAAGAGCCCCCTTAGGGTGGATGAGACAGAATGTGGTAGGCAGGTTGCAAATATAATACAAATGTACAAATGTCCCTCCCTGGGTCCACCCCCCTTGCAATGTGACTTTGTAACTCCTCCCATGAAGTGGTGGAGTCTATTTGTCCACCAGTCAATCCAAATGATCTTGTAATTCGTTTCGGCCAATAGGATGCAGTGGAGTGACATTCTCCCAGTCCTGGGGCTAGGTCTCAAGAGACTTTCCACATTTGTTTTCACTCTCTTGAAATCCTTCTCCGCCATTTGAATCAGCCCAGGCTGGCATCCTGATAACGTCAGACCCATGGCCCAGGCCCCTTTTCTTCCATAGCCACCATTCAGGTGCCCATCCAACTGAGGCTATTGTAGATCAAGCAGCCCCTAGCTGACCAACCCAGCTGCAATGCCAGAGCAAAGCCAACCATGATCAGTGGGCCTTAGCCTAGATTACTAGAAACTTCTAGCTGATAAAAAGAAACACTGTTGTTCACTAATCTATTTAAGCCACTCAGTTTTGTTGTGGTTTATTGCTCAGCAATACCTGAGGAATATTAGCAGGCATCAGGTTATCAAAGGCTGTGGGAAGCTGATCTGCAGGAGCAAGAGGGAAAAAATGTTATTTCTATGGCTGAGAGTAAGCTCCAAGGACAAGTGGTGTGAAGAAAAAAGAGAGGAGACAAGAGGGGAAAGTGGTCCATCAAAATGGAGAGCATGTGACTGCGTGAGCGGGCCCGGGACACTGTGTGGTGACAGCATGGAGAAAGGGTTTTAAGAATGGCGGGTTAGTGTGCTGCTAGGAAGTGAGCTTCTAATCCGTCTTGGCTCCTGCGTTTTCAAAGTGATCTGTGTAACACATTAATGCAGCCCATGAGTTGCTGAAGGTTTTGTTTTGGTTGTTAGTGAAAACTAACAAGGGGGTTGAGCATTTCCACTGGACAGAGTGATGTGATAAAATGATAACACGCTTGGGAGTCAGAGCCTGGGTTGCTGGACCAGCCACAAGAATATGAGTCTCCATTTCTGCCCTCATGGGGAATTCACAAAAAGTACTACTGTTGAGTGTTAGGACTTCCAGGGACTATTCAACCCATCAGGTTGGAAGGAGACAGGTTGAGCCTTGTTTACTTTCATCTCCAGTGCAACGGAGAGCTGCAGCTGACCTCTGAGTAGCATTTATCTCATATACAGGGTCAGGGGGATGTATCAACTCAACCGAACACCCGAGCCTTACGGCATGCAATTCTCACACCAACCGTACAAAGACGCTATTGGTTGTCCCTGTTGTGTTTGAAAGGAAACTGACTTTCAGAAACGTGGAGAAACGTACTGAATTTCACCCAGCTGGTGAGTGATAAATGATATTTTAAGTCCAGGATTGTTTGACCCCAGCCCAACAATCTTTCAATAACGCAACTGCCAGGAATGTTCACACACATCAGGTGCAGTACACCCACCAGCTGTTTGGTGTGTTGTTGCTGAAATGTAAGCATGACACCTCCCTTAGCAACTGGAAAGGCCCTTAGCTACCGGTGATGTTTAACAATTACTTTTCACATAAAGGCTTCTGAAAGTCATAGAGGGTTCATGGAAGCTTCTTTTTCCCAAGATGGTGCAATAGGAGGAACCCCCCCGCTGTGATCTGGGCAGCTGCCTGGAAGGAGCTGGTCAGATGTTGGCCCTTGGGAAGTACTAGGGACACTAATTACCCAAATGGTTGAGAAGCTTCTTTCACTGGAGCTGGGAGTGTAGAATCAGCCCCAGTAACCAACATCTAGGAGGCAGATACAGGTGTTCGGAAACTATGGATTCACCTTTAGTTTGGGGATGTCTGAAATTCACTGGAGGCTCCTTAGGGAAAACTTAGCATCAGTGGGATGAGTAGGAAATCTAATTAATGATAACAACAAAAGCTAATATTCGTGATGCTCTAGGCATTATTCTGAACATTTAGTGTCTATTAACACATTTAATCCTTTTCTCATCCTTATGTGCTATGTTTGCTATACACATAACTAGTCCCATTTTTTTTTGTTCATAAGTGAGGAAACCGGGGCACAGACTGGTTAAGGAACTTACCCCCGGTTATACAGTAAGTGGTCCACCAGGACTTTTACACAGGCAGTTTAGTTCCATAGCACATAGCATATTATTTTTCAAGCAGAGAAACTTTTTTTTTTATGTGTACACACACATACTTCATGCCATTATCAATGTGTACTGGACTGAATTAACAGAACTCAAAGGGTATAATCATAAAGCAATTTTATTTTCCCCTGCAGTTGTCCTTTCAAACCTGCACAGTGGGGCCAGACAATTCCACAACAGTGTGTGAACTTCCGGCAGCCCACACAGCTTCCCTGTTCCAAGATTAGAAAAGGAACTCTGGAAATTGTACCCACCTAAAGCAGTCTCTGCTCAGAGATGAATACGCCCAGTCTAGTGCGGTTAATTGACTCCCTGAACTTCACTCAAAGTTAAAGCCTCTCACCTTGTTTGATGCTGTAGCAGTTCTGGAAATCCCCTGTTGGGGATGGGGGGGCTTCTTACTTCTTTACTCTGCCCACCCCTCCATCAACCACCACTCCCTGGGTATGGAATTTTGTAAAATTAAATGTATTGGGGCAATATTGCTTAATAACATTATATAAGTTTCAGGGGCACAACTGTGTAAAACAACGTCTGTATAGTCTATTGTTTGCTCACCACCCAAAGACGAGGCTCCATCTGTTACCTCCACCCTAGTCTTCCTCCTCCCACCTCACTTATCCTCTGTTGTGTTTATGAGTTTGGTTGTTCATTTGTGGCTTTTTGTTTTCTCTGCCACAAATGAGTGAAATCAGATGGCTCTTGCTCTTTTCCATCTGGTTTGTATCACTTAGCATGATACTCTCAAGATCCATCCATGTTGTCACAAATAACAGTATTGCATCTTTTTTTATGGCTGAGCATATACATACCACATCTTCTTTATCCAATCATCTATCAGAGGACACTTAGCTTATTTCCAGGCCGTGGTGATTGTGAATAATGCTGCAATGAACATAGGGATACATATATTTATGCATAAGCATTTTCGAAGTTTTCAGGCAGATACCCAGAAGTGGGATTGCTAGGTCACATATGGCAGCTCTACTCTTAATTTTTGGAGGAACTTCCATACTGTTTTCCAAAGTGGCTGCACCAGTTTACATTCCTGCAAACAGTGAGCTACTTCTGAACCTCATGGTTAGGACAGAGAAAGGAAGGGGAGGGAAGTGAGAGGCTCAGAAATGCCTTAGTCGAAGAGCACCCATATATATTTGGTTTCTTCTGGCCATGATAGATGTTTAAAGTTAACTTTCTCTTGAGGGATGTTTTTGGGTTTTTCTTATTTTTTTTTTTTTTTACCTGTAACTCCTTTATTCAGATGATATACTCTCCAGGTGGCCCTATAAGGGAGCCCTTTAGCCCAGGGTTACTTACCTGGGGTCCTTCAATTTGAATAGGAAAAAAAAGCTGTTTACTTACTTACGGTAATCTCTAACTGAAATTTGCCATGTCCATCAATTGTAAATGTGTAATCTAACTGAAATGAACATTTCCTTCAATATCTAATGTGGTTTTATCAGCAGTATTTGACACTGTCACCATTAAAATTGTAACCAGCTCCCTATCTATTATGTTGATTGTGAAGATATTTCAGAATGTTTTTTACACTTATTATTGCTTCAAAATTAAGGACATTAGAGTCATTTTTAGCGTTGATACTAGATCTGCTCATTGAATGGTTTAAGACTTCTAAATTATTTTGATAACTCTACTTAGATGTAATTGGTTTCCTTTGAAATTCAATGAATTTTATATATGCACTTGAAAACGGTCATCTGAGAAGAGGTCATTCCTAGACAGAGTCTGCCAAAAGGGTCTACAGCACCAAAAATGCCATTGTTTTTTGAGTTTCTCCTCTATCATCTACTCTCTTTGCTAATGTCCTGTCTGCTTCCAAGCTGCCTTCTTGGGCAAGGTCCTTTTAATGTGATAAAGTCCAGTTCTTTTTCTCCTGCCCCCATGGCTGACATTTCCTCTGTGGGAAACACCTTCACTCGTGCTCCCCATTGGAGCAGGTGCTCCCTAACCACAGCCCCTACCTGCTCTGCATTCAGGTCTACTAGGTAGCTTGTGTGCCCCAGTCAGCCATACTGCCTGTGCATGTGTTGGTGTGATCCTAGACACATGCAATAGGTAAATTGCTTCTGCTCTGAGCAACCCCAAGGCCTTCAGCCTATGCCTTTGCCTTCCCAGCTCTCTCAGCAGGAACCCCAGACCTCCTATTTCTTCAGGAACCTGGGAGTCAATACTTGGCAGAGCAAGACCCAGCAGGAACCAACTCCATTGCACGGACAATCACAGTTCTCATTTGTCAGCGTGCACACCTCACTGGTTGTTGGAACCCTCTGCAATATCACCCCTGTTCACTGTACCCAGGGTAAATAGCCTAGCTTACTAATTGGGTCTTTCCAACCTCTCTCCCTAGACTTGGAGCAAGGGAACTCCATCCCCTCCTCCTCCTTGGAATGGCAGAAGGAAAATTTCTCCAATACATTTTCCCAAAGAAATTCTCTCTTTACTCTACCACCTCCATTTTTTTGTACCTTTTAGGTGGCTTTTGAACCATTATATATTGAGAGTCCATATTAAATTTTCATTCATCTGTACCACCGCCCCACATACATTGCCCTATCTCTGCTTTCTTAGGACTTTCCGTAAGAGTAGACTATTCAGCTACAGAGTTTTCAACATTAGCATCCTGAAAAGTCTCAAACCTGAAGACAGAGACAACTACTACTCACCCAAGGCCCCCAAGCTAAAGATAGAGTCTACTAATCCTGGGCTGGCCAGCTTGTCTAGCGTGGCAGCGTCCCCTTGACATGAGAGGCTACCCTCACGCCTCCCCTGTTGCCACTTTCCCTGCTACCTGGCTGGCTCCCCACTGGCACAACTCACAATCCCTGCCTGATCCCTGTAACAAACCAGACATGGACAACCAGGCAGGAGCACCGTGCACCGACTTCCTAGGGGACAAGTCCATCTCTCTCACGTCCAAGTGCCATTTTACGAAAAACAAGTCTGCTGCATGGGATCAACAGAGGGAAGCCCCCTGCTTTATTCTTTGTTAACGTGTCATGTTTTGTTTTGTGGGCTTGACTCGTAGAGGCCACTGTCTCGCAGCCACGATCATCCTAAGTCCCTGGCATTTTGCAGGATCTGTTTTCAGGAACATATCCCAGGTTTCCTTAGACAGTAAACAGCCACTGATTGCCTTTTACTCCACCAAGAAAATGAGATTACTCCTTGAGGAATCAGCAGCTCTGCCTGTTTGCTTGGCTGCAAGGCACCACACAGCTTGTTTAAAATTAGCTTCCCCCATAAATCACTTGCACAATGAAGTGCCTGCCTCTGCCCTCTGACATATTTGTGTCTCTGTTTATTTTTAATGATGACATGGCTTTTTCTGTCTCCATTTGGCTCTTTATCCTTTACGCTCCTGAATACTAAATTCTATGCCAAAAGTGCAAAATCTAAGAAACAGCTGGGCTGAAAGATCTCCCTTTCTGCTAGCACAAAGCTAGAGGGGAAACTGAGTTAGCCTTGGAGCATTCTGATGGAAATTGTCCCTGTTCCATTTTGATCAGATTGTTATGTCCTAAACATGTTCTCTTAAAAAAGGGCAAGAGAGTATTTCTTTATATGCATTTGCCAAAGTCAGTGAATGTAGATTTCATTAAGAGTTTCGTGTTCCACATGTAAATTTTACATAAAAGAGAAAAAGAATGGCAAGTAATGAACTCCTCCTAAAAATGTGCATGCGAAAGTATTTAGGAGGAAGTGTACCAGTGTCCAGAATTTACTTTGAGATGCTTTCAAACTGTGATTAATTAATTGGTGGACAGAGAAGTGTAGTAAAAAGTTAATGGTGAAAGCAACTTTTTCATTAATTTGTGGTAGGCATAAGGCAGATGGCACACGCAAGCTATTTATTTTCACCTTTGCTGCATATTTGAAGCTTTTCACAATAAAACATTTGAAAAAAGCTTATTTGGGAACCTGGGCTGATTCCTCGGGGACATGTGATGTCTACAGCTTCCAAAATCCTGTCCTGAATCCAAATTTTATTCCTTAAAATCCATATTTTCATACATAAAGCCAGAAGTCAGTGGTTTATAATAACAAGGAAAAGAAGATCATTGACTCAGTGGAAAGTCTAAAATATGGAATATTCTAAGAGATATTTTACTAGTTAGACAGGTGGGCACCTTCTTCAATTTAAAATGGCATCTGACTAGAAGCTTTTGACTCAACTCTTCAATTCACCACATAAAATGCAACAACAACGAAAAAAGGAAAGTTCATATCATGACCAAAATTCATGTAGGAGAAATTCAAACACCTATAATTCAAATGGGCCTAGGATGAGAAACTCCAAAAGGGATGGACTCTTAGTTTCCTAGTGAAAGCAGAGAAAATTTACTCAGAAAAATCTGCATCAAATAAATAATTGAGAAATTCTTTTCTAATTCATGAATGCTACCTTTCTGAGGCAAACGGAGTATCTCTATTTCCTTATCACAACTTTTAGAGACTTCAACATCCAGAAAACAACAGGAGAATAGGAAAGGGGAGCTTTTGGCCTGTTTTGCAGGGATGCCCGGCGGAAGTACACTGATCTGGCAGGGCTGTGGACAGGGGAATGCAGGGTAGCAGTGCTTAGTAGCAGTGGTTGTTTGTCATGCATTTATCTCTTCGGGTATTAGCTGGAGTTGAAGAAGCCACCTCTGTGCAGCAGTACACAATTATATGAATGCTGATTAGATATTAGGAATCTGTCTGGATGTGCAATGAACTTGGCCTCCGGGACCAGGAAAGTATACTCCCATGAAAGAGGGTGGGGAAACCGAACAATATTTTTTCAAGTATTTAATTAGATGTAAGAATATGACAATGAAGCCTGAATTCTAGCCAGTAAAGAACAGAATCAACAGAATTTGAACTTAAGATATTAACATGAAGTGCAATGTGAGAAGTTGTCTTAGAATTGCAGATGGAAAGCACCAAGGGAGAGACGGAGACACAGGATGCAAACTGTAGACTTGAGCTTGTTCCTGAGGAAGTACCCAAACAGTTGGAAAGGAAATAACAATAAAAATAAATAAATAAAGTCAGAGAAACTATTTTAGAGGACACTGCCAAAGAGTTCATAACATTTCAGGGAAGTCAATGAAAAGAATCCAAATGTGGTTTTCTGCACACTAACCATGATGTTAAATGGGGCAAAGATAAATACAATGAAGATTAGAGAGTTTAGGTAACTTGATCAAACCCGAAAGCTAGCCTGGGCTCTCAGGAACTTACTCCAGAAGGCTTGTAAGAATCGTAAATCAGAGATATCAAGTCTATGTTGTAATTCAGAAAGGCCAGAGTGCTCTAAGTGATGATTCTGAGACTCAGTTACTCAGTTGTCACTTCTCTCTGAAGCTCATTTCTTTGTGATGTTCTTGGCCCAATACCAGGGAACAACTTTGCTCTATTCATTCATCCACTTGTCTTTTTAACAAACATTATGGTAGCGTGGCTTCATTAGACACTTTAACAAATGTCTCTGACCTAAGGAAGTACAGTGGAAAGCTGTGTGGTAAACAATTTCAACACAGAATGTGAACTGCAATGTCAGATTGTTGAGAGAAACAGAAAGAGAGAGAATGATGGTGAAAAAGAGAGAGACTCTACTATCAATCATTGTTTGTGTTTTATATAGTATTTTTCCTTATTATTAACACACACTGTGTCCTTTATTCTTGTTTCCTTTTGTATCTCTCACTTTCTATTTGGTTCATTTTATAATTTCCATTGGCATCATCTGCTAATGTTCAACCATCTCTGTTTTACTAGATCTTAAAATGCCTTTATTTTACCTTCATTCTTGAAAGGTATTTTATGAGTATGGAGTTCTAGGATGAGTGTTTCTTTCTTTCAGCACATTGAATATACATCATCTTACTTTTTCTCTGGCTTTTATTGTGGCTGTTGAGAAGTCAGCACTCCATCTAAATGCTACTCATTTAGATGAGAAGAAATTTCAGATCATTTCTTTTTTGTTTCTCTCTGCTTCATGTAATTTTTTTTTCTCTTTGTATTTTCTTTTCTTCAAAATAGCTATGGCATGCCTAGAAGATTTTTTAAAATTTTCTAATTAAGATTGTATGTGTTTCTTGAATTCTTGGATTATGTCTTCCATCACTTCTGAAAACTTTTAAACCATTATCTCTTCAAATAGTATCTCAGTTTCATTTACTCTTTTTTGCTTCTGGTACTCCTCTTACATACGTGTTAGATATTCTGTATGTATCCTTTATATTGTCACTATTCAATACATTAGCCTCTAGCACACATGGCTATATAAATTCAAATTTAAATAAAATTAATCGAAATTGAAAGTCAGTTCTTCAATCTCAATAACCACATTTTAAGTACTCAAGAGCCATTGGGCTATGATATTGGACAGCATAGATATACAATGGTATTATCATTGCAGGAGTTTCCATTGGATATCATAGCTCTACATCTATTATCTCTTCTTCTATATTTTCTACCCTTTGTTTTCTCTTCATGCTTCATTTTGCAAAGATTTCTGGCCACCTATCTTCTTGTTTAATGATTCTCTATTCAACTCTGCCTAACCTGTTATTAAACTTACTTATTCAGCTATTTTCTTTTTTTGTTCTAGAATGCACATTTTTTCTCTTTTTATGATTTATGGTTTTCTGCTCATTTTTAAAGCTTAAATTTTATTTTCTTGAACATAATGAGCAAGGTAGTTGCATAGTCTGTGTGGTAATTCTATTATTTGGACTCCACTGAATCTATCCCTACTTTATTATTTTGCTATTGTTTTCCTCTTATGGTATTTCCTCCTATATACTCATATGTCCGGTTATCTCTGATTCTGTGCTGGGCATTGTTTTTGAAAAATTACATTTAGTAATAATTTAAGACTTGACTAAAACCATCTTCATGAAGTGGAGATTTTCATTTGCTCAGTCAAGATCCTGGGCATATTGTTCTTGGCCATTGTAATATAGCTTAATGCTTGAGCTTTTCTGGAGAGTAAAATAATCCAAAGCTGTTACCCTTACTACCAGACTATATAACCCTTAGAGTTTCAGCCCAAATGGACAGAGGCTTACCAAATCTGGGCTCTTGGTAGAGTCTGCATTCAACTGACAGCCCAGTCTGTCAATTAACTTCCTGGGTCTGCATACAACAAGGGAAAAAGCAGCCTCTACGGCTAGACTGAATTCAAAACTCTAAAAGATCTCTGCCAGGTAGTTACTCACTATCTTGTTATCTCTTTGATACTTTTTAAAATCCTCATCTGACTATATGTGTTTTGATTTTAGAGAGAGAGGAAGGGAGAGAGAAACATCGATGTGAAAGAGGAACATTGATCAGCTGTCTCTTGTACACACCCAGATGATGTTTCAAACCAACTGAGCCACCAGGTCAGGTCAGCTCTTTGATACTTTTAAAACATGATATTTATAATTCACTTAGGTTTTTTTTTCTTTTCCTTAGAGAAAAACAGTCTAAATAACTTAGTTCACCATTTCTAGGAATGAAATTACTCATTGTTATTTTTAAAAGTCTTTTTCTCTGGAGTATGATGATCAATACCAGTATGCTCACCTGTGTTTCTCTAATTAGGTTGAGGGCTGTTACGTAAATACCACACCTTGTGTTTTCCAAATATTCCACTGAGATCATCTCTACTCATTAAAGGTCTAGTGGAGATTTTTGTAGTCACTCATTCATTCATTTATTCAAGCCTCTAACATTCACTAAGTACCTATTATGGCCAGAACTCTGATGTGCCTTAGAAGTATAATGATGAACTAGATATAAAATATATATTCTAATTGGACAGACAAAAATGTACATTAGTTAATAAATAAAATAATTCCACATGGTGGTGTTGTGAGGAAGTGAAATTTAGCAAGATTGAGAGAGAGAGAATAATGGAGAATGAGCATAGGACCCATTTTAGATAATATCGTCAGGACAGTCCTCCCTGAGGTGATAATTAAAGTGAAACCTCATGAATGAGAAAGAACAGCAGTGAATAGAATGGATGAAACTCATGTGAAAGAGACTCAACATTTGGAAACGGTAAAAGAAGTCATTGTAGCAGTCAGCAGGAAGTGTCTCTCAGTAAGGATGATGAATTTATGCTTTTTCAGCAAGTGGATCCAATGTCCATCACTGCTTTCTGTAGCTCTCTAAATGGATTTTGAGGCTCACCAAGCCTTGTTCATAAAGAAGGTGTCATGGAGTAACATTAAACATTTTTTGGTAGATGCACAAACCTGTTGTTCCTCATTTCTTAGAAAAAAACAAGAGGAAATAGTTGTAAAATTAATAATCATAACAAAGCAGCCGTTACACTGTTGTTTTGTAAAATTGAGAAAGTCCTTCAATCTTTCTGAGATTTAATCTGCCTATGTAAAATAAAGTATAGTTCTAAGTGATCTATAAAATTCTTTCCATTTTTATACATCATAGAAACATTTCACCTTTATTTTCTCATGAGACAGCTCCTGTTGGATAACATATTTTAGTGGAGTTTCTCTATTTTGTTATAGTCTCTTTGTTGCCTGAGGAGGTTTTATAATTATATATGGTGCCCTTCTTTATTGCACAGCATTTGATTTCCTAAAGATTTTTTGTTTTATTCAGTAACATGGAAAATGCTCCCAAATTTCAAAAGTTTTATACCCAATATAATTTGTAAATGCTGTCACATGTCTATGAGATGAATATGAAATAAGGCTCATATAAAGACTCTAATAAATACCCAAGATAAAGGTCTTGTCAGATATAGTTTGGGAGTCTCCCACTTAAAAAACAGTAGTACTTAGATGGAAACTCATAATCTTAATGCATATTTGTGAATATAAGAAAAATAACAAATTAGAGACCTGAGCATTGAACTCAAGGATTTGAAAAGAAAAGCAGACTAAATCCTCCCCCCAAATGTACAGATGCTACTAGTAACAGAAAATTAGAAATAAAGAAATAGGAAATATAAAACAATGGAGGAAATTACCAAAACCAGAAGCTCATTCTTTGGAGTTAATAATAAAACAGACAATTCCCTGAAGACTGTCCAAATAAAAAAGAGAAAAAGCGCAAAAAAAGAAACACAAGGAATTTGCACATATAAGAAATACTATAATTCTATTTGAGACATGACATAACCACAGATATACAATGAATTGACAATATGTAAGAAAATATTATGATACTTAAATAAACACTAACGTTGACATAAGAAAAACTAAGTACCAAAATCATTTATAAGTAGCTAACAAAACTTTCAAAACCAAAAGTCTTTGTTTTCTAAAACTATTTCATAGAATAAAAGGGAAATTCAAAACGTTGAAGAAATGTCTTCTAACAAATAATATAACATTTATATTGAAAAAAGAGAAAGATATGAGAAATATACATACACATGCATATATACCCATATGTCAGTATCTTGTAAAAACTTAGTGGCAAATATCATAAATCAATAGTAAGATATTTTCACATCCATCAGATTCTCATAAATTAAATTTCCAACATCACCAAATGCCACTGAAGTTATAGGGGACCTGGAACATTCATACATGGGAAGAAGGAGTGTAATTAGTCCAAACATTTCTGAGAGCTATTTGGCAACATCTAGTCAAGTTGAATCTACAAATGTACTTGTAGCTGTGTGTGTCACTCCACACAAAGATGTCTTTACTGAAGCATTAAAGTAGTAGAGAGAAATCAAAAACCATGTAAATGCCCAGTAATAGTAGAATGGATTGATACATTGTGTATATCAATACCACAAAATACTATAGACCTGTAAGAAACAATGCAGTGGTTCTCTATGCCTCAACATTCATAAATTTCAAAAATGCAATATCAAGTGAATAAACCAAGGGGCAAGAGAATAATACCATTGGCACAATTTTTTAAAACATATGAAACAATGCAATGTACTGTTAATATATGTATATATATATACAGCATATTTATTTTTTAAAAATAGGAAAGATACACATCAACTGTAGAAGAGCAATTGCTTTCTAGAAGAGAGAGTCGAAAATGAGATCAATAAGGGGTACAACGTGAACATGAAGTCTGTCTGAAAAATATGTATATCTTTAAAGATTATTTGAAGCAATTAGGATCAATCTAAGCATTTTAATATCTGAATGGAGGGTGTCTATGAGATGTAATATTGGACCCTATTTCACAGAGTAGCTGTAAAGACTGAGTTAATGCAAATAAAGAACTTAAAGCACAGAATCTGTTCTCTATACACTCCCTATGTGTTGATTGTTGTCACTGTTATTCGCTTGAGACTGAATTTCCAGACAGGAAAGCTCACTTATTTATTACTGTGTCTCTGTGTGCAGCACAGATCTGGCACTGAGAGGCTCAGTAATTTGGTTGATTAAATACACACATCTTAGATTCTTCCTCTCATCTCCACTCCCTCACCTACATGGGTGTGTGCAGGTGGATGGGAGGGGATAATGAATTGGCATAAACCACTGGTAGAAATTTTAAGTCTTAGTATTTTACTCTTAAAACCAGTTCCGTATGTGACCTGGTTAATGGTTTCAGGGCAAGTGATTACTTTTAAATAACCAACCAACAGAGTTTATATATGTTTTGAGATTCTTGGAAGAAGGTTGATTATATAAATGCCAACTGCATTAGTATTGATTTCTCAAAGAATAAAAGTAAAATCAGCTGAATTGGCTATTTATTATTCCTTCTATTCTTTGCCATTACAAGAACTTTGTAGGAATGAAGATTTCAAATTATTACAAAAATTATCACGGATAAAGAGTTCTTCAGTATATAAGGCCCTAAGTAGAAGAAATGGGCCTTGGCTGACTTCACCCACATGCTGAACTTCATAAATATATAGTTAACACATGGTCCAGATACTTCAGCTTCACGGAGTTCAGGAAAGAACAGCTTTTGTTTATGGGGAGTTTTCTTATGTGTTGAATATAAAGTACCAATTAAAGTGTAATTGGAATAGCTGTTTGAGTTTTTGGCAGCATATCAGAAGGAGTTACGGAAAGTAAGGCCTTTCAAATGATAGATATGATTTTGCAGAGGTCACGATATGGTCTGGATAGGGCACGCCTGGCGTGATTTCAAACCATAAATGCACGCAAAGCTAGCGCAGTGAATCGAACCCCAGGGCGCAGATCCTCATCGCCTTAGAAATGGTTTCTCCATCCCTAAGTCAGTACTGGTTTTCAGAATACTTTGCCTGGAACCCGATCTCTACACGCTGAGGAGGTCCACTCAGGTCTAGAATAGCTAAGATGCTCAGGGATTTTATCTTACACTTGGCACTGTCCACGTCTTTGTAGATTTTGATTTGGAAGAGCACTCTACCCCTTGGAGCCTGAACTTCTCTCCCTCCCTAAATTAACTTCTCTTGTCAAAACTCTCTATAGAACTGGGTTCTTCATCTTTAGAGCTTTTACCTCTCTGTAATTATGCACCAAGGGAATGCCCGAAAGCTTTGGAACTAGTAGTAGAAAGGAACTGAAGGGCATTATGCAAATGTAAAAATAAGAAATGGTAACATAGGAAAATAAAAATACATAGGAAAATAAAAATCAATGAAGCAAGTGAGAATTGGTGATACAAACATGGACCAGGAGCTGCAGAATTTGGTGTTGGATAGAACAGCCAAGTGGGGCAAACAGTCACTTTAGAGTCTCAGTTAGAATCTGAAGAGAGAAACCTGACCCAGGGTAAAGTATAGTCAGTGACTAGCCCAAGTTGTAACAGCTTCCAAAAACCAAAAACATGCAATTGACCTTGTAACAAGGATTGCATATGGCACCCGGCCAAAACCCACCAGCCTCTCCGGGGCAAAGAGTGACAGCTTTGCTGCCCTGCAGCTGAAACAGGTTGGAACCCATATTAAACTCTGCCAAGTAGGGTCTGCCACTAAGCTGAACACCTGTAATTCACCCATCTGTGTCCCTCAAGTCCTCACCCCAAAGTAAATTGATTCTGAGTTCTAACAGCTGTCTGGGGGACTCTGATGGGCTGTTCACAGCAGGAAAGGCTTTGGGAGATGACAAAAGCTGTGGGTTGTGTTTTCAAGGTCAGAGTCCAGAGAGGAATGCTCCTTTCATTCTTTTATGTGTAGAGGGGACAAAAGTGGAACTGGGTGGGGTTCTTAATTCGAGTAACTATGAGATGTTATTCATCCCATAATCTGATTTGAAAATAATCATGGTTGATGAAAAGGAGAAAGCTGGGGCAATAATAGCCCCTTTCATGTAGAAGTACAAAGTAAAGAGTAGGGGAAAGAGGGTGCAAACTTGGAGAGTAAAAATAACTTGCAGTGTTTCCGTGATGTTAAGGGAGGGTTAGGGACGTTGTAAATATGCTTTCACTGGAAGGCTACCACACTCATGGCAATAATAGGAAAGTAGATATGTATGTCCTGGTAGCAATCAATTTAAGTTTGTTTGGATCAGAAGGAAGGAAAATTCATGTACTTATCTCCTGCTATGAGTATGTATATTCTTAAATGCCAAGCGCTTCTAGCAGCAGACTCTAGCCAACATCAGCAGCCACTGATATTTTCACTTACAAATAAGTGAGACAACTGTGTTCTGTACAGGTTCTATTTCACAGTAAACAGAATCTTAAAGGCTGAGTAGCTGAGACTTCCTGGTGACTTGAGCTATAATCTTGTTTTTTTTTTTCTTCTTTGCAAGCTTATATACTTTTCTATTTCTTGATTTTTTTTCCTGGTACTCTGAATATGGGTCTTTATTTATTGATTTACTGATTCTTATTTATTTTGGGGATAATGTTTTATCTACTGTTACTAAAGTAAGGAATCTTCATTTATTTATTCTTTTTAAAATTTATTTTAGTTGTTGTTCTTGTACAGTTTTCTGTCTTTTACTCCCATCCCAGCCCTCCCCAGCTCCCTCCCGTTTCCACCCCCCTAGTTTTTATCCATGTGTCCTTTATACTTGTTCCTGTATTTATTCTTTTGGGGACCAGTCACACACTCATTAACTTAGTTAACAAATGTTTATTGTCCCAGTACTGGGAATATAGTGTTAAGACAGTCTAGGCTTCCAGGCTGCTTCTCAACAAGAGGCGACTCTCAAGATACCATTTATGTTTTGCATGCATGAGAAAACTGGAAACAATTACCATGCCTTCTTGAATAAAAGTTTGCTAGTTTATTTTAAAATTTATATGGAAATTCAAAGAATGGCCAAAGGAATTTTTGGGGAAATATCATAGGGCTACTTCCTATATTACTTGATTTCAAGATTTTCTATAAAGTTACAATAGAGTATGGTATTGGTGTAAACATGGACAAAAAGTATAGGTCAATAGAACAACAGAGAGCCCAGAAATACACACACCCACATGTGATCAAGTGATTTTTGGTGAAGATGCCAAGGTGATTCAATGGGAAAATGAAATTCAAGAAATAGCACTGATATAAAATCCACATGGAATAAACCTCAAACCTTCCCTCATGGTATACATAAAAAGTCATTTTAAATGGATTACAGATCTATATAAAATGTAAAGCAACAAAAGTTCTAGGAGAAAATCTAAAGAAAATCTTCAGACACTTATATCTGGCAAAAACTTCTTCAACAAGAAGTGATATACACCAATCATAAAAGAAAATAAAACAATAAGCTGGACTTCATCAAAATTAAAGACTTCTTTTCAAAAAGTTCAATTAAAAGGTGCTAAAGTCTGAAAGGTGCTAAAGTCTATTTAGTATCTGACAAAGGCAGAGTTAAGAGTGCAAAACCTTTCTACATTTCTATTTTAAGTCTCAGATGTGACTCCATTATAATGAGTTTCCAGTCCTGCCCTTCACACTTGCTACTCCAAGTGTGATCCAAGGATGAGTAGCGTCAACGTCACCTGGTAGCTATCGAAAAATGAGGGCTCTCAGGACCCACCCTGGACCTATTACATCAGAATCTTTGTTTTAACCAGGTCTCAGGTTATTAAAACTTGGGAACTCCACTACTTTTGACCACATAGGAAACCAGCTTCCTGCTTCTGGTACCTCTGAAGGTATGACAGTGTATCCTGGGAATGTCTGGACCGTGCCAGGAAGCCAGGTGGTGTCACGGAGAGAGCACACGATCCCATTCAGGCCACACCTGGATTTGAATCTGTGCTCTACCACTTGCTAAAACTATGTGTGGAAAACTGTAGGCAGGTCATTTAGCATCTCTCAGCCTTCATTTCCTCTCTATAACGAGAAGATGAGTCCATCCTCTTTATAAACTTGGTGGGAGGATTAAGTGGAATAACATTTACAAAAAACCCCAGGACAGTACCTGAAATAGTGTGAGTTCCCCATGTATGCGGTTATTTCACGTGGTCAATAGAGAAGGACTTTATTTTATAAATCACAAAAGTCAGTGCCTCAGAGCCAGTGGAAACCTCTGACATTTCCCCACATCAAGGAGCAGGATCATTTATTTGTATCTCTTTCCACATGTACTTTCCCCCTTGGCTCAGCAGTCTCGGTGGCTGAGGGAGGGCAGGCAGTGTTAGGAAAAGCCCCTGCATTCGGATTGTGGCCCCCCTCCCATGCATCCACACTTCCAACAGTCCATTTAATAACACAAGTAATAACGGGGTTTATTATGCATGCAACTCCGCATGCAACCGTTGCTGAAGAGAAAATTAGTTTGATGCCCTGAGCGACAGTTGAAAACTAGAAACACCTAAATAAAATAAAAGACAAGGAAAATGTATACATACACATACATGTAATAAAGAGCTCAATGAGAAAAGTCATAAAGACGCAGGTCACACAACTTACTCTTTTCCTGACACTTCCTGACTCTTCAGAAAGGACGCGTTGATTACTAAGTCTGTTTTCTTAACCAAGGTTCCCTTCTCCCTGGAATTGGGTGGGAAGGTAGGGGGTCTGAGAAGCTCAGGCATGGGTGCATATCCACATGTACAGTTCAAATATTTTTGCCACAATTTTAGATTTACAGAAGTGTTGCAAAGATAGTACACTGATCTTACTAACCTTCACCTAGATCCCTCTAATATTAATGTCTTATGAAACCATGGTCCATTTATCCAAGTGGAGAAATTAATATTCATCTATCTGTTAACTAAACTGCAAGCTTTCTTTGGATTTCCCTTCTTTGTTTGGTTCCTGGATCCAGTTCAGGGAACTGTGATGCATTTAGTCCTCATGTCTTCTTAGTCATCTTCAGTCTATGAAAGTTACCATCTTTCCCAGCCCTTCATTACCATGGTACTTCTGAGGAGTACTGGCTTGGTATTTTGCAGAAGGTGCCTGTATTTGGGTTTGCTTGGTGTGTCTTTTTTAATAAATACAATGAGGTGATTGACATTTGGAAAGAATAGCACAGAGGTGATATACTTCTCGTCACATTTTATCAGAGGCACATGATTTTAATATGTTTTGTAATGGATGCTGCTAACCTGGATTGCTTGATTAATGTTGTATTTTCTCGTTTCTCCACTGTATAGTTATTTTTCCTTTTCTCTACTCTATTCCTTAGAAACAAGTCGTTAAGTCCATCCACACTCTCGAAGAGAGAAATTAATTAAGCTCCAATTCTTGGGAGGAAGGGCATTAGATGTTAAAACCAGGAATGAACGAACTTGGGGGGAGATACTCTGAGATGATGCCAATCCCCTGTCCTTCCTTAAAGTTATGCTGGCTTAGCCTTTGTCAGTGGGCTGTGCCCACAGCAATTACTGCTGGGTGTTCCAATGGTGATTTTTATTCCCCTCATCCTTCCGCAAATGTCAATTAGAATTCTTTTGTGAGGAATTTTTTTTCTCTTGCCTCCATTTTGTTATGTATTCAATCATTTATTTATATCAGTATCAGTTCATGGGTTTTGTTTTTTTTCTTTTGGGGGGAGTTATAATCCACTACTTTCACTATTTATTTTGTTGCTCAAACTCTTCTAGCATTGGCTATCAGGAGCTCCTTCAGGTTGAGCCCTGCATCTCTTTGATATAATCCCGTCCTTTTGTTCCTTGAGCACTTTCTTACTTTCTGGCGATGCAAGATGATCCAGACTCATCCGGCAGTTTTCCGTTTCTATCCTAGGATCAGCCATTTTTTCTCCAAAGAGCTCTGATTCTTTTCATTGGAGAACAACATTTAAAAACCAAGGTCTGTGTGGTGCTGGGTGAACATTAATTGCACAATTGTTGAGTATACACTTAGGGTTGGGTATTCTGCTATCTGTTTACATATTCATGGCCTGGCTAAATTCTCATCCAGTCCTCAGCAAGGGTGACTAAAATGCTCTCCTTTTTTCTCCCATGGAACCTTTTCTATTTACAATAAGACCCTAGTCTTCATCCAACCTGAAGGCTGGTCCTCTCTGCATAGAATCTTTCCTGTTCCTCGCATCTATCTTCCCAGATGTGCAAATGCTCTCCCTTCTGCCTGTAAGGCCCTCACTGCTCCTGCCTCTTCTTTCTGCCCTCTCTTTTCAAAAGGGACAGGCACATGCACAGATGTGCACACACAGACACGGGCATGTTCACATCCACATATTGGGACACGCTATTTTTCCTCCTGCCTTGACTCTTGCCACCGAACAAGCCTCCCAAGATCAGGAGCATGGACCAGATATTTGTGGTGATTCAAAAGGGCCATTTCGGTGGCTACAATTAGAGGGCTCAGGAGTTGGAGCAGGAGCTCGCTCAGTGTGAATTGTGCGCTCAAGGAATTTTCTCAGTAGGGTTTTCAAGCTGATGAAAAGCCAGATGGGTGTGAACATTGGAGCCATTTATGACGTTATTCACTTACTCATTTATTCTCCCCCCAAATTACAAAGGGCTTAAAATGCATTAGGCAGGAATTACACAGGGGCTTGGATGATGAAGTTGCATAGAGTACTTTTTGTCCTTCAAGGAGCAGATAGTCAAAGGGAAGTAAGCATGATGGACACTGAGTACAACAGGTGGTCTTCCAGCAGATTGCAGCAACTTCTGGAAGGAGGCATGTGGAGCAAAGGCATTTTGTAAAGGCAAGATGCATGTTTAAAGGCATTAGTTCAGTTGGGGCCGTGTCAGGGTGGGCTTTATAATCTGGAGTAAAACAGGTAGAGGCTTGGAGGTGAGAACATCCCCACGTGGCAGGGCCTTCCATGAAGGCAGTATCATTGATCTCAAATGATGAGGATGCTTGTTTTCTCTTTTCTAATATTTGGTGGCTTTTGTTGTTGTTTTAATCTTCTGGGGAATTTTCATGCTGACAACAATACATTTTGTCTGAGTTTTTGCCTTGTTAAACGCTTTGTTATAGCGCACACACACATCCCACACTTTTGCTTACTTTTCTACTTTTTTTTGAAAACCATACACTTTTTCCAGCATACATCCTGCTTTCAATAGTACTTAAAATACCTTAGCCATTTCAATATGATTATTAAGCATCTCACACCTGAATTGTCATTTTTGAGGAAACAGCCCCACAGAGACAAGGTATTAGCTCATTTTCTTCTTACACACACACACACACACACACACACACACGCACACACTTCTAGGTTTTGAAAATTAAAGTTTTAGAACTAGACTTGTGTTATTATAAAGCTAATTTTACATTATGTATCTTCTTTCCAAAATGCTAAAATTTGTATTAATTATTTTAACTAGACAGAAAGCAGGTGAGTCTGGATTTTTTTAACTGTTTTGGGTGCTTTATGGAGTTTTTTTTTTAATTCACTTTTACATTATATGACATTTGTCTCTTGTGCCAACCAACAGAGGCACATTTTCAAGATTTATTTATTGTCCTTCTTCCCACACCTCTGCTCCCTGCCTAAGAGACAACCACTGGTAACATGATTTTAAACAATTTTTATTCTTCACAAAGAGTATATGTTTTTCCTTGAGTGTAACAACTTGGCTGCACACGTATACAACAAAACAGAACAAAACACACACCCCTGTACGCACACACGAGTTCACACAGCCTACCCCATCCGGACTCATGTAGCCATGGCTACTTTTTCTCTTAGCCTTTCATGTTTCAGATGTAAAGGCTCACATTTGGTTGGCTTTCATTCCATCTTAGGTACGGAAATATTTGTGTTGTTTAAAATTTGCTTATAAGTTTTAATTAATTCTAGCCAAATGATTTTAACATTTAAAAATCCTTGTGGTTAAAAATGGACTATGAATGTACCTGGGACCTTCATTCTAGATTTTTACCTGGTTCTCAATAAGTCTCTTCAATTTTCAAATGTAGTTTCTCCCTTATAATACAGAATTTTTAAAATACAAATGTAATTATTGTCTCTTTTCCATTTTCCTGATCATTTGCACTCTTATCTAAAGAGGACCTATTATTTCCATTTTGGTTCTTCATTCTTTGTCTATTCTACAATCTTCTCTTTTGCCATTGTAATCTCACTGTTCTTTTATGTTTTTCAAACATTTTCTCAAAACATCCACCACATTGCTGATTCATTTCATACAGTATAAATTATACTCCTTTCTGTACCCAATATGAATTTCACTATCTTTTAAATTTCACTAATCCTTGCTCAAATTTATTAGTTTGTATTTTGAAATGTCCTCAGGTGTCTATTTCCGTAAGACTTCTATCTCCTTAATAATACTTCTGTTCCCCAAATTTAAAGGTCATAACTTTCTACATATTTGAGTATAATAGTTTCTTGAAATTTTCTTCTGGATACTGTAGTAGATAATTTTTAATAATCTACTTTTCTTTAAGATTTCTGAAATGCCTACCTAGCGAGCCCTATTGAGTTGCCTTTATGCCTAAATGTAAATATATGTATCTATCTATTTTTCTAGAGAGAGGGGAACTTAAATTACTTGTAAAGAGTTATTGGAAACCTATCATTTTTTAAATTGTGGTTTTTTTATTGAAAATATTATTGGTGAGCCAATAATACCACTTAAATATGAACCCATTTTAGTTAATAGAGGATTAAAATATTTTACATTTATTAGTCGTTGGAATTTCTTCTTCAACCAATAGCCTGTTGGTACATATTCCTGTTTTTCTATTGAAACATACCTAATTCTATAATTAATTGGCTAAAATTCTTTGGTTGCCAAGAATGTTAATACTTTTTTCTGAAAGAATATCTAGTAAATATTTTGTCCATTTAATTTTTTGCACTGCTCTTTAAAAATGTATAATTTAATGGCATTTCGGTGCTTTCCTATACTCAAATTTATGAATCTCTTCCTCTGCCCTTAGAAAATATTTCCGTGGCTCAGGACAGGTGAAACAGCCATTTGTGGGAACAAAGTTGAGGACCTGAGCTAAGACGGTAGCGATGGGGAAAGATCAGAGACTAGCAGTGTAGTGAATGTCATTAAGGGGGAGAAGCACACGGTGACCAATTAGAATTACTGACTGAGTCATGATGAGAAGGGAACTGACATCCATGTTTCTACCCTAAATAAGCAGATAGATGGTGTTACCATTGACCAAACAAGAAATAGGCAGAACAAATTTTCTAAGGTGTAGGAAGAAAGGCACATTTACAGGCAGAAACAAACAAAAAGAAATCAAAAGAGAAGATAAGAGGAAAAGCTTAAGGATAAGAATGTGCAAATATTAGTTGAGGTTTGAGTGGAGACAGGTCATAAAAAGATTTAGATCCTGTGGGAATCAGGACAAGGATGTTGTCTTGAGATCAACCAGGATAAGAGAATTAACAAACATTATTTTTTTAAGAGGCAGGCAATATGTTGAGAAATGTTATGTTCATGCCAATATTTTTGCAAAAAAAAAAAAAAAAAGCTGTCATCCTCAGTTTTGCAACTTAAGTTCAGAGAAGCCACATTAGCTGCTTGTGGTGTGGCACCGATTTTTTAAAAATATTTTATTTATTTATTTTTTAGAGAGAGGGGAAGGGAAGGAGAAAGAGAGGGAGAAAAACATCAGCATGTGGTTGTCTCTTGCGCACCCCCTACTGGGGGCTTGACCTGGCATGTGCCCTGACGAGGAATCGAACGGGTGACCCTTGGTTCACAGGCCAGCACTCAATCCACTGAGCTACACCAGCCAGGGAGGTGTGTCATCTATTTAAAAACTTGGATCTCTTTGTCTCCAGCACATGATTCCTGTCATCATACTGCCTCTCAGTAGGATTTCTGCTTCCCACAAGGTCCACCATTACACATCAGGTAGGTCTGAACCCCTCCTGGATCCATACCTGTCACCCATTCCCACTGCTGGGGAAGTTGGTTTCAGAGCATTGACAGGAGGTCCGTTAACTTTAGGTTAAAGTGGATTGTGACCATTCCCCTGTGCTAGGGAATCTGCTCATTGCCCTGAAGACAGTTTTGTTATCTCTCACTGCATATGTGATCATTACCCCGAGGGCAGAGATGCAATCACTGCCCTGCAGGAATACCTATCATTATGGCTTGGCAAGTGGAAAAGGGATAATTAACTTGCACAAATAGATGGGATCATTGCCCCACAGATAGAACTGTTAGTGCATTTCTTCTAAAAATGCAATCTTTAGTGTGCAAAAGACAATGTGTTAATTACATTTATGGTAGAGATATGCTGGTTATATTGCCCATAATGATAATATCAATTGGATTTCAGGTGGCAATTGGTATCATTGCATTGCTGATAAACCTGTTATAATTACATTGCAGGAAGAGATGCAATCATGCCCTTGCAATTGAGCCATATGACTATGGGACCATTATAGGACAGGTAGAAATGCAATCGTTATGCTCTAAATAAACCCATTTTCATGGCATTTTCATGGGATGATGTGGTGAGTTCCAGGTATATGCCTTAACCAGTGTTACAATTCCCACTTTTATACCCTTTATGCCCTGAGACAGCTTGTGAGGAAACCTGAGAAAGATTCCTTAAGCATGAGAGGCCATGTAAGTAGGGAGGCCCGGAGAATGAAAGACCAAGAGGAAAGAAGGAAACAGAGCCAGGCCCCAGCCATTGTAGCCATTCCACCTGAGATGCCAGATAGACCTGTGAGTGAACTATCTTAGATCATCCAGGTCTTCTTCCAATTGACTGCAAGCTCATGAGTGATGCTGCATGCACAGACAAGACACCCAGCTGAGCCCAGCCCAAATTATAGAATCACAAACAATTTATTGTCTGCTGTTATTTTAAACCACTACATTAAAGTGTACACAGACTGAAATACCTGTGTACACTTTAATGATATGTAATCAATCCATAGTGTTATGATAGCCTCCTTCACAGAACTGAAGTGATGACTTCTCTGTTTTCAGTGCAAAGCAATTTAGTGGTAATACCTACAACTACCCTGAAATTATCTAAAGCCTCATGAAGTTGATTTACTATGTAGCCATCCAAAGTGCCTGATCACATGTCCACTTGAGGCATGATGAGTGCATCTCTGCAAGCAATGTAATAGTAAAGGTTCTTTTTCTTTTACCTTTTTCAAGTGCATGTGTGCGGCTATATTTTCAGTGGAATAATCACCTTTACATTGCAAAAAAGTTGAAGTTGCTTGTCCTGCAGTTGTCAAGCCTAGGTTCAAATTTCAACTCTATTTCCTGGTACTTGAGTGACAATTAGTACACTTAAACTCTTGAAGCCCCCTGTGTAAAATGAGGGAAAGCATTTCAAACTCACAGTGTAGCTGAAAGAAAGAAATATGGTAACTTGTGCAGATCATTTGCCATAGTTGCTGGCACCTGTAGTAGCATTTAACCTGTAACTCTCATTCATGTTTCTGATGTAATGGACAATGACCTTACTCTTCAAGGACTGATCGCAGAGAACTGTTGTCAGACAAAAAGACCGGAACTTGTCCCAGTACAACATCCTGGTGATCCCTTGCTTTAACTTAATAGCATAGTAACAAGCGTTCTTTCATTTCATTTTGTTTTGTTTTCTGTTACATGAAGGTCTATTTAATCAATGATTCATCTTTTTCATTTATCACATGTTGTATTAACAAATAATACTTCATTATTTTATGTTATGCTGTGGTTGAAATAGGTAAGTTATATTGGGATGAGAAGACTTATTTGCCACTCAGAAAGAAAAAAAAAAGCGCAGGGAAATAAAAGGTATTGGTCAAGAAGGAAGTAGAAAGCAGTAGCCTGGCATGTCCCCCAGCTTTGAAGAATGTCTTGTAGAATGGTTAAACTGAGAAAAGATAACACAAGGTATAGGTGAGGACCTGAAACATTGGGGTCCTGAGGGATGTGGGTGAATTTGGTAACCATGGAGACACCTGGCAATTAGAGATGCTTCTCTTTGGTCTTTCCAACCAGCTGAAAGAATGGACAGAGCTCTCCCCATCCTTTCCGGCCACAGAACCGTCACCAGGCTGGGGAACACCACAATCCTTCAACTGAAAGCTCTATTTCCTAATGTTCTCACAAAGAGGTCACCTCGTACTGACCTCCCAGTTCTGGCCTGTCCATTTCTTACTCAGGCCTAGAGTACTTTCCGGACTGAGCAACCACCCCAGCCCAGTGACAAGCAGCATGATCTGCTGTTAGACTCTTGTCACTCACTGGGTAAGGGCTACACTGCTCCTGCAGCTGGGCGTCCTCCCTCAGGCCCTCTGGCATTGGCTGGGGTCAGGCCAAGCCCTAGTGGTTAGCTCCCTGAAGCTGGCCTTAGAGAGAACGTAGGGCTGTCTGGACAGGACTCTGGAGACAGTGTCATGGGCCAGAGACCTCTGATCTACAGGCCAGAGGAGTCACCACAGAGACAGATTTATGAGTCGTAGGCAAAAGGCCTGGTGTTCATGTGGGCATCTCACAACCCCTTCCTTTCCACATGACCATATCCTTGGCCAGATCCTCATGTCCTTAGATGGCTGCTGCCTTTTGGTAAATGGGCAATTGAGAAAAATGAGCACATTTATCATGGCCTTGTGGTTGCCCATTTTGAACCTCCCTGGTCTCAATTTAGTAGCATTAACTCAAAGAGAGCATCCTCTCCTAACCAGCTAAAGTTTCCTCCTCAGGGGACCTACTTCTAGGATTAATATGCTGAGAAGGCTGCAGCTTTGTTTTCAGTGTGGATGGTGTGTTTTCAAGGAGGAATGTGGCACCTTAAAGTCAGATTAGCCCATTTGAAGTCTTTTATCTTCTACTTACTGATTTCCTAAATTTGGGCAAGTAATTTCACCTCTCTGAGTTTCATTCTCCTCATTTTTGAGATCAAGTGAGACAATATATGTAACGTTCTTTGCAGGTATCTACAAAGTTCCAGTAAATAGAAGAAATTGAAATTATTATTCATGCTTGAAATGGGGCCATTTTTCAAATTTGGAAGTTTCACATATTAAAAATGCAGATCATTTACAACTCTGCCTCTTTATCCTCTAATTTGATGAATTCTCCAGTTCCTCTATCGAATTCTAAATTCAAGTAATATCTTCCTTCACATCGCTCAGTTTAGATTTTCACTGTTGTTCACAGCTTACACAGAGCTGGTCTTGAAGGCCTGCCAGACCTCCTGGTTGCTTCCCCTTCCTCTCCTTTCCTACCGCCATTAGCCATGCCATGCCTTGGTGGTCCCGTACAAGGATTACTGTCACTTCACGCCTCTTTCTCCTCCAATGGTATTACACACAACTTCTAGTCTCATTTACCCTAATCCCATATGCCCATACCATTTGTGCCCTTTCAGTATATCACTTGCTCATTTGTAGATCTAACTTTTAAATGAATTTCTAATTTCCAGATCAGCCTAACAACTCTGAAGACTGTCTCCATCATTCTTTTTGAAATTGCCTTGCATCCCTTCTCCCTTCTATGCCTGTCAGCAGCCTTCCATTGACAACCTTACATGAGTATTTTCTTGTGAATACATATTTGATCACGGTTTATTTGGTCTGTGGATGGACATCCGACTCAAGCAAGATGAGTCAGTTAGAATCTGTCCTAGAAATAGCCATTATTAAGTAGAGAAGATAAGAAGACCAAGGGCAGTTCTTTGGAACCCTGTCAAACCTAAGTGAAAATAATCCAAATGTCCATCAGTTGGTGAATGGATAAACAAAATGTGATACATCCATACAATGGAATACTACTCAATAGCAGAAATGAACAAACTCTTGACAAACACTACAACATGGATAAACCTCAAGTCATTATGCTAAGTGAAAGAAGCCAGACATAAACACTGCATATTGTATAATTTCAGTTATAAGAAATTTCTAGAAAATGCAAATCAATAAGAAAGAAAATAGATCAGTGGTTTCCTGGGGCTGAGATTTGGAGTGAGGACTGGCAGCAAACTGACACAAAAGGGGATTTTCTGGAGGATGGAAATGTCCTAAAAATTGAAGGGTGATGGTTGTGCAACTGTATCAATTTATTAAAAAATCATTGAACTAAACATTTAAAATGGCTGATTTTCATGATACATAAATGTACCTCAGTTTTTTATTTCTTGAAAAAGCAGTGACTAAATGAGGTCTAGAACCCCCCAGTCAGAATCTGGTTAAAATAGCTAGGGACAAAGTTGTGTTTCTTCAGAAAGGATCTAGAATAATGTTATTCATTCCCATTAAGCAAGATATATTTGATTTCTATTCAGCATGCAGTGAGCTGATCATTTTATTTTCTTTCCTTCTGCATACTCCAGTTGCAATTTTGACTTAATATCTTCATTGTGCTCCCCTAATTAGATGTTTGCTCTTTTCCTGAGATCATGTCTTCAATTGGCCATGATCAGTTTGAATTGTATTCTTAACTCTTAGATAGTATTAAGACCACAATGTTTTAAAGGTCTCATACTTTATGTCAGTGAAATGAAGAAACATGTTCTTGACTCCCTTTTACAAATTTATGACTAAAGGGATAGACTAGGGAAGACCAATGATTGATTCTAAGAAATGCCAATTGCTCTATTCCCCTACCTGATAATGAGTCCCTACCCAGAGGGAATCAGCTAGTGTTAAATTTCATAATGACAAGCAGAAATGTGCAGTATCGTTATCACTAAGCCAACACCATTAAAGGCCAGTGTTTATTGACACTTCAGGTGACTGGATGATGCCTCTCCAGGCCAAGCTAATGAGAAGAACCTCTCCATTACCTCTTATCGAGATTAACAGCACCCACGGCTACCCAATGAAGGTGGAAATTACTGGGCAAGCACTGACATTAGCCAGATGCTGGCCTTCAGTCATAATGCATGCACTCATGAACAGATCTGTAGACTCAAAAATCCAGCTGATTGAGGTTTTTGTTTTAGCCTGCTGTTTGCAAAAAGCCTAAGCCCTTAAACATTTTGCTATTCTCTCCGGTATAGTACAGAAGTGATTATTTTCATGTATATCTCTCCTGCCACTTTTGTTAGATACAAAAGAGATCAGAACATGTATTTAAAAGGTTTTTTTAATTATTGTATTTCTTAGAATCCCACAGCAGTTGTTTTGTATGCATGGGATTTTTTTGCTCAGCTCCAATCATTCAAAGTCCATCTCCCTAGTTTGTCATTTCTACATACTACCAGCAACCATTGATTAA
This sequence comes from Anoura caudifer, assembly GCA_004027475.1. NCBI lineage: Eukaryota > Metazoa > Chordata > Mammalia > Chiroptera > Phyllostomidae > Anoura > Anoura caudifer. The sequence continues at coordinate 229,444 of PVKU01002290.1, forward strand.
TTACTTTTTTCTTGAAATCAACTCAAATTAAAATTTTCTAATTCGACCACACAAAAAAGATTGAAATTTTGCTATTTGCAACAGCATGGATGCACCTAGAGGGTGTTATGCTAAATGAAATAAGTCATTCAGAGAAAGACAAATACCATATGATTTCACTTATGTGTGGAATCAATCTAAAGATTGATCATCAACTTAAATGAACAAACAAAATGGAAACAGACTTATAGATATAGAGAACAGACTGATATTTGCCAGACGGGAGTGGGATTGGGGGACTGGGTGAAAAAGTTGAAGGAACTGAGAAGTATAGATTGGTAGTTACAAAACAGTCCTGGGGATGTAAAGTACAGCATAGGAAATACAGTTAATAATAATACTGTAATAACTATGTATGGTGCCAGCTGGGTACTGGAAATATCATGGGGAACATTATCTGTAAAGTATATCACTGCCTAACCAGTATGTCGTACATCTGAAACTAATATGAAATAATACTGAATGCAAACTGTAAATGCAAAATTTTAAAAATTAAAAATTAAAAATAAAATAAAAGCTTCTATTTGTTCATAAATATAATCTCACTACCATTAATGAAAGATAAGATTAAAAACACGTTAATATAAACATTATTAGTTCCTACTTGCCTACCCAATATGCTTTCTACCCTTCTGTATTAACAGAAAGCTTCTACATTAACAGAAGCTTGCCTTTTTTTTTAAGAGTAGCAATGTACCCAGACAGAAAACCACATTTCCAAACATCCTTTGCATTTAGGTTGGCCGTGAATATAGTTCTGGCTAATAAGATTAAGAAGTTGCTCAAGGGGTATTCTTGGAAAACCCTTTAAAAGTGGGTGAGGCAGTCAACATACCTATAGTATGCCTTTGCCTGTTCTCTTTCTCCCTCCTTAAAGGGAAATGGGCACAATGTTAGAGATGACATGGCCATCTGGGGTCAATGAAGCACCAGTCATGAGGTGGAAAGCTTCACTCAAATAATGACTAAGCAGAAACCTAGATGGAGTAGGGTCTCCAGTTATTGTACAAGAAAGAATGAACTCCCAACTTATTTAAACAAATTTTAAATCAGGTTTGCTCTTATTAGAAGCCAATGCAGCCCTGAGATATTTATTGCTATTCTATTTAAATTGGTATGGACATAATACTTTAATAAACACTCTGCTAATTGAATGCAGTGTGTGTAAACTGTCTTTCCTGAGGACAAAGATCATTTTTATGTATCACTACCTCCCATCAGCCAGAGCTAAGCTTGTAATGGCCCAAAGTGGCATTTCTCCCATCTGAATATGTATTATGTGTGGGCATTCTTACATTCTCTCTGTCATTGAAGGAGATTTAAATGGTTACGGGATGAATTCAAATTTGTTGATGTATAAATACTCAACAACACTAAAGGGCCAGCCCATAGTCAGCCTTGTGTCCTAAGGCTGCTTTTCTGCATGCGAATGTCAGCATATAGGTGTCCTTATGGTTGTTCAAGGTTACAGCTATAGCTACTACTTTTCTCTGAGCTTTAAGGAAGCAGTGTCTTTGGTTACTTAACCCTTTCCTTACATTTAGAATTGGGATTTCGGAATCGATAAGCCAAAGAGCAGTAATCTATATGGTCAAAGGTTTTCAGCAATTTATCTTTATCTTATTTTTTTTTATCCCAAGCAATGACTAGCAGTGAATGTAATGTTTTTGCTCAATGATAGGTAATAGAAATTCTTTGAAAAACACTACAAATAAGGATAATAGTAACAACAGCTACCATTTATTGCACTTGTTCTATGTACTAAGTGTATGTTCACACTTAATCTTGAAGAACCCCCATTAGATAGTTATTATTATTGTTGTTGTTATTTGTTATTAACTCTATTTTACATTTGAGGAAACTGAATCTTAGAGAAATCAAATCCCTTGCCCAAGATCACATAGTGAGTACCAGAAATGAGAAATAAAATTCTTTCTTGTGTGAACCTTAAACCAGAGCTCTTAAATTTTGTTATCCTTGATAGATCTAAGTGTAAAATTACCCTGACATCACTAAGTTCTAAGTTCTGATAATTATTAGAACTTAATAATCATGGCTAAGTTCTATTAATTATTTATGCTAAAATATTATAATATATTGATGAATATGTATATTCATTTCTCATATTAATTCAAGAAAACCCTTAATAAACCCTTGATAAAATGAATCAATTAACTGACTGACCCTAGGCAAGTTATTTATTTATATTTATTTTGTTTCATTAACACATACGGCCTTAACCATGTGCCAGACACTGTCCTAAGGATTCTACAAGTATTAGCCATTTAATTCAAATTTCAACTCAATGAACTAATTACTCCATTTACACAAGAGGAAACTGAGGTATTTCTAAACGTTCAGCTCATAATCTATGTGAATTTAGCTGATAAATAAGTGACCACTCTTCAAAGACAGAACTGTGACCAAATGGTTTCTTCCCAGATACTGGACAACACACCCTTCTTGATAAAGGCCGGGGTCTCTTTGTGACAGTCTAGCAAACATCTCCATATTCAACCACTACTTTCACCTGTCATGGGAGACAAGGCACAATAACAGAAGTCAGGTGGCCTGAACTGTGTTGACCATGACCTGAACTAGAATCTGGTCCTTGATCAGCTTTGGGAATTCAAGTGCCATTGCTTTAAGCACACAGTCTTAGGAAGATCAACAGCTTCTCTGTATTAGGAAGTTACACATTATTGCTGGCAGAGGAGTGGTTAGAATTACTTTCTTGGGGTTCTCCCAATGTGTACACACATGTGAACTCACTGCATGGTAGGATGCTGTATTACGGGGCAAACGCATTTTTTGGTTATTATTAATGTTTGCTTAGATCCTTGTATCTCTAACTACTGATGAGCTTCACTAGCAGAGCCAGTATGTTGGCATTGTATAAATTCACTCTGTCCAGGTTAATTGAGCAATACGTTTTTGTGACAGGTGGTGTTGGTTCTCTACCTAGTTCCCATTTACTGGACTCCTGTCTTTATCGTTTAGCTACTGGGCTGCTAGTGACTAACGCTAACACTTTCTCCTAGAGAATTTTTCTCTGCTGGTAGGGACTGCCTTATCTTGCCAGGGGGATGCCTGGGAAGTTATACTTCTTTTTTCATTGCCAGTAACTAACGATGGTGTACAACAGTCTTACCTCCTGTGCCAGGGGGTGGTCTTTCTTGTTCTCTCACTGCCTTACAGGTTCCTCTTGCAAGCAGTCTCTTAACAGATCACTTATACAAGGTTCTGAATCTATCAAGGCAAAACTTCTTAGGATTCTTGTTTTTAAGGACTGAGGGTCCTCGCCCACCCCCATTCTTGGCTTACATGTGCTCACCTAAAATGGCAGAGGTCTTTGACTGCCTCCTGACTGAACACTTTAATTATTTTCTTTTCACTAATATCTCTTTCAAACAGTAAAAATTATTTTTGTTGATCATAACTAGCCAGGCTTGCTACTCCTGCAGAAGAAGAAAGGACAGAAGTAAAATCCCAGAAGAGAAAATATTCAGCCTTCCCTGGAGAATCAGTGACCAATAGAGATGGTATTTAATTCAGCCAGCGGTATCAGAAACTAATCCACAATACTTCACAGCAAGGGCCAATTTTACTACAAGGAAATAAAGAAATTTTAACTAGAAGTCACTAGCTATGTTTAAGAAAGAAGGCCAAATTGAAAGAAAATTGATTTTGGCAATAGGTAATACATTTTCCCAGATATCCCTGAACATGATACTCATAATTCTTAAAGAACCCAGAAATACATGGGACAAAAGGAAGTGATAAGTGCACTCATTTAAAAACTGACCAAAAGGCTTCCTGTTTCTAACCATCCAGCAATCTAAAGACTGGGAACATTTACGTAAGCTTTTTTGACTCAAATGTTTTGCTGCTGTTTGGGCATGAAATTTGTTTCCTATCATCTGTCAGCTTCACTCTACACTTTAGTTCATGAAAAAAGCAGAGTGATCATTAGCAGTTGGTCTGTTATAAGTGGAAACAGAAGACAAAATAAAAAGAAGCTCTGGAAGGCATTTGCCATGTATGTCTAAATGAAAGTAAGTTTTACCCTTGAAAAATCAAGGAAAGAACTTGATATGGTGATGCTCCCAAACTACTTTTTAACATAATGAAATATCTTCCGGCCAAGATGGAGGCATATGTAGACACATTATGCCTCCTCGCACAACCAAAATAAGGACAACAAAAATTTACAAACAAAATAACAACCAGTACTGACAGAAAATTGAACTGTATGGAAGTCTGACAACCAAGGAATTAAAGTAGACACATTCATCCAGACTGGTAGGAGGGGCCGCAACAAAACAAGTGGTAGCTGGTAGACCCTGAGTGTGCAAGGTGGCAGCAGGTGGACCCATCAAGGTGGCGGATCGTGGAGGGGCGCAGCATGCAAGGTGGCCACCGAACCAGGCAGTCCCACATTTATTCGCAGATAAACCAGGTGAAACTGGGGAGGGAGATAGACCACGCAACCCAGGATCCCAGTGCAGGAAAATAAAGCCTCAAAACACCAATTGAAAACACTTGTGGGGGTTGAGGTGCCAGGAGAGACTCCCAGCCTCACAGGATAGTTCATTGGAGAGACCCACAGGGTCCTAGGACATACATCAACCCACCCACACAGGAATCAGCACCAGAAGGGCCCAGTTTGCTTGTGTGAAATGGGGGAGATGACTGAAATCCAGCAGAAAGCGGAGCAAGCACCATTGTTCCCTCTCAGACCCCTCCCCCACATAGAGCATCACAACCCAGCAACTGGGTTGCCCCACCCAGGCGAACAACTAAGGTTCCGCCTCTCACTACACAACAGGTACATCAAGACAAAAAAAAAAAATGGCCCAAATGAAAGAACAGATCAAACCTCTAGAAAAAAATACAACTAAGTGACGAAGAGAAAGCCAGCCTATCAGGTGCACAGTTCAAAGCACTGGTGATCAAGATGCTCACAGAATTGGTTGAATTTGGTCGCAAATTAGATGAAAAAATGAAGGCTATGCTAAGTGAAATAAAGGAAAATGTACAGGGAACCAATAGTGATAGGAAGGAAACTGGGACTCAAATCAATGTGATGGACCAGAAGGAAGAAAGAGACAACCAAACAGAAAAGAATGAAGAAACAGGAATTCAAAAAAAAAATGAGGAGAGGCTTAGGAACCTCAAGGACATCTTTAAACATCCCAACATCTGAATTATAGGGGTACCAGAAGGAGAAGAGGAAGAGCAACAAGTGGAAAAGTTATTTGAACAAATAACAAAGGAGAACTTCCCCAATCTGGCAAAGGAAATAGACTTCCAGGAAGTGCAGGAAGCTCAGAGAGTTCCAAAGAAGGTGGACCCAAGGAGGAACATGCCAAAGAACATCATAATTACATTAGCCAAGATTAAAATGGAGAGAATCCTAGAAGTAGCAAGGTATGAGGAGACAGTTACCTACAAAGAAGTTCCCATCAGACTGTCAGCTGATTTCTCAAAAGAGACCTTCCAGGCAAGAAGGGGCTGGAAAGAAGTATTTCCAAGTCATGAAAGGCAAGGACCTACATCCAAGATTGCTCTATCCAGCAAAGCTGTCATTTAGAATGGAAGGGAAGATAAAGTGCCTCTCAGATAAGGTCAAGTTAAAGGAGTTCATCATCACCCAGCCCTTATTATATGAAATGTTAAAGGGACTTATCTAAGAAAAAGAGGATAAAAAATATGTAGAGTAAAATGACAGCAAACTCACAATTATTAACAACCACACCTAAAACAAAAACAAAAACAAACTAAGCAAACAATTAGAACAGGAACAGAACTACAGAAATGGGTATCACAAGGAGGGTTAGCAACAAGGGAGTGGGAGAAGAGAGGGGGGACGATACAGAGAACAAGTAGCATAGATGTTAGGTAGCAAATAGACAGAGGGAGCGTAAGAATAGTATGGGAAATGTAGAAGCTAAAGAACTTACATGTATGACATATGGGCATGAACTAAATGGAGAGAATGTGGGTGGGAGAGGGTGTGCAGGGTGGAGGGAAGTGAAGGGGGAAAATGGGACAACAGTAATAGCATAATTAATAAAATATATTTGAAAAAGAAAAAACATGATGAAATACGATTTTGTAATTTAGATAACAAAAACTCTATGGTCAAGACTGTCTCCTTTAGAAATTGTCAAAATAAAAAGCAAATTAGATTACAAATTAATTTTAATCATTTTCAACACTTATTTACCAAGGACTCATTTAGGGCCAAGATTTTTTTAAAAAAAAGCATCAAAAGCCCTTTCATGTGTGGCTCAGTTGGTTGGAGCATCATCCCATACACCAAAATATGAGGGGTTTGATTCCTGGTCAGGGCCCATACCTAGGTTGTGGGTTCAATCCCCTACGGAGGCACATATGGGTGGTAATTAATATTTCTCTTTCACATCACAGTTTCTCTCTCTTTCTTTCTTTCTCCCTTCCTATTTTCTAAAATCAATAAATATATTTAAAATTTTTATAAAGTATCAAAAATGATAAACAGATGCAGAGTAGGAAGCATGATGCCACTTTTGGCTGGAGAGTAGAAAGGTGCCACAGAGGAAG